>CAWUFW010020278.1:0-156585 GCA_963921515.1 Calotriton arnoldi | reverse complement strand
TGGCGGACTGACCTGACGAGGCTGCAGTGCTTCACATCCGCGCTCCGCATCCCGTGATCCGCACTCCGCACTTCGCACCTTGTTTGCGGCTTGCGCCTTGATGCTGTAGGCGGATGCTAAGCGGTATGAGGTTGGTCGGCGCTAGTTTACTGCCTCGCATAAGCATCTATGCTGCTCTGCTCCGGTTGTTGGTCCGGAGTCCACACTGCCCACGCCTGGTTTCTGCGGTCTCTCTGGGGCGGTACTGGCGGCTGAAGTGAATCATGGCTCCCAAGCAGGTCAGAGCGGCCAAAGGGGCGCAAGAAACTCCGGAGGGAACTGTGAGTTTGACGGATGTCTGCGGTGCATCCAATGCTCCTAATATCGACGAGTTGAAAGCGCTGGATAATGCCCCTAATATAGTGCGCGGACTGAATCCAGGCCGACGGGGCACCCAAGTAAAAAAGGCTGCCGGAGTTAAAGACCCCACCACTGTTAACGGAGCTGCCGGTGTTGCTGGAGGGACTCGTCAGCGCACAGCAGTGCCGGCAAATATAGAGGGGACTTTGAGGCAGCCTACAATGGTAGAGGCGCTAGCAAAAGCCTCGCTAGCACCCCTGATACATTAAGCACCGCAATTAAAAGTACAAGCACAAGTCAATCCATATTTGATCCTGCGACCTCCGGCAAAAGCACAGAAATTGAAAAAAAGAACGAGTCTCTGCATTCAGGTATGTCGACCATCCTGACAATTGGGCTGCAAGTGCAACCAGGACTGGAGTCGAATCCACAAACAGAATCAGAATTGTCTAATGGGAGTCTGATAGTTGGACACTCAGACTCAGTGGGTTTAGCGAGCACAGTTGAACTATGTGTTCCACTACAGCCAGTAGTTTTAGCGGAGGAGAACAACGACCTGTTGGAAAGCATCGGGGCCGTATCCACTAATAAATCAAGGACTCTGGCCGACCCTAATCTTGTGGTCTCTGGACAATTGCTGCAACTGCCACAGCTCCCTGCAACGACAACGCACGGCTCCCCAGAAGGGGACAAGTTCTATTCACTAAACGATGATTCTGACTCGCCTATCCCTAGCGATATAAGTATAACGGATGAAACAGACTCGGAGGAATCATCTACAGTACAAAGGCCAAGCCGCGGCAAATCAGCCTCACACAGGCGCAGAATCAGATCAAAGTCAAGCACAGATAGAGTCATGGTGCGAAATTTGGAATGGGACTATTCGGCTACTAGCCAGGTCTATGTGAACAGGGAGCCGGGGGCTGCAGAGGGGTCAGCTGCTCCCTCCGGGAGTAACGCTCCTCCTCCGTCTCTTGATCTAGTGTATTTTACGCTAAAACAAATGCAGACCGAGGCCAGAACAGAAAGTAGGAGGTCGCTTCAAGCAACAAAGAAACTGCAGGCCTCTATTCGTAAAGTAAACAAGCTATGTTCTGAAATGACTGAAAGGGTAACCCAGGTGGAGGATAGAACGGTTGCTCTGGAGGAGGCTGTGGACAAACTGCAGGAGATCAAAGGGCTGCAGGCAAAACAGGCGATGGACATGTGTTGGAAGCTCGAGGATTTCGAGAATCGCCAACGGAGAAACAACGTCCGTATTCTTGGGATTGCTGAAAATGCGGAAGGGGGGAACACAATGTCCTTTGTGGTATCCTTGCTAAAGAGAGCATTCCCGGAACTTTCACACTGGAATTGGGAGACGGAGATCCAAAGGGCCCATCGCTTTCCATTGGTGCAGAAGAGGAACTATTCAGCGAGGCAGGAAGAGCACCCCAGGGCAATCCTGATCTACGTCGGGAACTTTATCCTGCGGCAGGCTCTAATCGATATGGCCAGACCAGACGCTAAGCGGCTTTGCGATGGTCATACATTTTTTTACCCGGCCTGATTTCTGTCACACCACAGTGGAGCGCAGGTGGAGGCTTCGACAAATGATCTCTGGGTTTCAGGGGTTGGGCTGCGAAGCCTATCTCCTTTATCCCGCCCGCCTTAAGGTTATAGCTAAGGGCCAAGTTCATATTTTCTCTTCAGAAATAAAGGCTCAAGAATTCATGGCAGAATTGAAGGCCTCAAAAGGTAGGGCGGGGGCAGCATGATGTAAAAATCACCTAACTGGTAAATATAATATAAGACGGGGTGTTTAGCGATGATGATTTTTTTGTAATACACAGAGAGGGATTCTTTGAAATGTGTGTAAGATTTTGGAGCACGAGGGTGGGGGGATGCGCGGGTTGGAGGGCCGGCGACAGTTGAGTTGGGTTTCAGAATGTCACACATAGGTCTTACCCGACCTATTTGCCTCTGTAGGGAGTAGGGTGGGGAGCGGGGGAGGTGTTGCCCAGGGGGCAATGGGCCGGGGGGGATAAGGTACAGCACAGCACAACCGTTCAAGCTTGGCACATTCACAGAAGGCATATGAAGTATATAGTGGGAGTTTGGTTTAGAGAGGTTATGGAGCGCAGGGTTGTATTAAGAGAAAGGAAGAGTACTGACTTCAAGTATGAGGAAAGGCACAAAGTGTAATTATGAATCTTGTTAATCTTAGAATTGTCACGATCAATATTTGTGGGCTTAATGATCAAGCCAAATGTCTTAGGGCTGCTATTATTTTGAAATCTATGCAGGTCGATATTCTAGGTCTTCAAGAGACTCACATAGAGGGCAGCAGAGAAGGAATTCTGGAACAATTGGGCTTTCGCCTTCTGGTGGCTACTAAACAGGGTACTAAGACAAGGGGGGTTGCGATCTTGACTCGAAGGAAAGATATAGTAGTTAAGAAGAAACTCTGATAGGTGGGGCCGATGGGTAGCATTGAATTGTGTTTTTTCTGGGGAGCCTTTTACTTTATGTTCACTATATGGCTCTACGGCTGATGATCCGGAAGCATTGGAATATTTAGATATTGAGCTAGCAAATTGGCCTACCCCACTGTTAATGTGTGGTGATTTTAATATTGATGGCTCAGGTGGGTTATGGGACAGTTATGGAGGCATTTACGTGGGCCGCAAGAAGAGAGTCTTTAAGGCTCTCACAAATTTAGTTAATAATCATGGTCTAATAGATTCATGGCACCAATTAAACGGCAACGATCCTGGCAGTACCTTCATCTCCGCCCCACATAAGGCAGTTTTTAGGCTCGACTACTTTTTTATTTCACATTCGTTAGGATATCGGGTTAAAATTGAGAAGCACCCTAGAATACTTTCTGACCACAACCCCCTTGTCCTTACACTGGCGTTTACTAGTGTAGCACAGGTTGAGTGGATCTGGACGTTCGAAAGAGGGCTCTTGTTAGACCCTGACTATATTATCCATATGAAGAAATGGATCAAGATATATTGGGATATAAACAGATACAGCGCTCCCGCTGGGATTGTATGGGGCGCTTTTAAAGCCGGGATTAGGGGGGAGACACTTAGTTATAGCCTCTCACGACAGAAAAGGGAGAAGCAACGTGAGGCACTGCAGAATAAAAATTTAGTTAAAATAGAGGAGGAGTTGGCAACCGCAGTAAACACAGGGTTACCCTTAGAGGATATTATTCTCAGGCTAGCCTGGGCAAAGGCAGAAATTGGGGGATCGTGCCGCATCAAAGGCGGCAGAACTCTTCTTAGCCAAAAAGAACAGTGCCATGAATTCAGCGAACGAGTGGGCCATTTGCTGGCAGTTAGACTTAGGCAAAGGAGCGTTGGATGCGAAATAAATGAAATTATAGACAAACACGGAAGTCTAATTACGGACCCATCAGGGATTCAAGAAGTATTTCGGCAATTTTACCAACAACTATATGATGCAGCACCCCCATACAGCAGAGTCAGATTCAGGGCTATCTCAATGATATACCATTGCAGAACATTGAAAGCGAGGATAGCATTAAACTCGAGGCAGCATTAACACAGGATGAGATCCTTTGCGCTTTAAAGAACCTCCCCTCAGGGAAGGCCGCTGGCCCTGATCAGATCCCCCTTGAATTTTATAAAACTTTTTGGGAAGAAGTTGGTTCTGATTTGATTAAAATATTATGTCTGGCACAACTTGGGGGCTCAATTCCAGATTCTTGGTCAGGGGCAGATATCATAATTCTAAAAAAAGGGGAAACCACCCCGGGAACCAGGGTCATACCGGCCAATTACTTTAATAAATAGTGACGTAAAGATACTATCTAAGGCTCTCGCTAGTAGGTTAAATTCTATAATCGGAAAGGTAATATTCCCACATCAACATGGGTTCATTCCGGGGAGAGGGACCACTCAACACATTCGGCGGGCAATAACTCTATTCGATGCAGCAGAAGTCTCAGGGGACCCTATGGCTCTGCTGCTCCTAGACGCAGAGAAGGCCTTTGATAGGGTCTCCTGGGATTATTTATGGGAGGCATTGATATGGTTTGGTTTAGGACAGGGGTTTATCAAGGCTATTAGCAATTTATATAAAGCACCAACAGCTCGCCTTAGAATTAATGGGAAATACACCGCACCTTTCGATATAAAAAGAGGCACCAGGCAGGGGTGCCCATGCTCACCCCTCCTTTTGCTATCTATATAGACCCCCTATTACGGCAATTTGAATCTAGCCGGGAAATCAAGCCTATCATATATCATGAGATACCCACAAAGGTCCTTGCATATGCAGATGACGTGGCTTTGGTAACACCTAATCCCGTAACAGCAATAAAGGCTGTTGAGGATATAGCTCTAGCTTTTGGAGAAATTTCAGGATACGCATTAAATAATCAGAAGACCCAGATTGTAGTGAATGGGGAGATTGCTAGTTCTGACCCGCGTATGATAGACTCAGTGGTGTATCTTGGGATTATTATAACCTCAGACTTGGATAAATTAGTGGCTATGAATATTGCTCCGATAATACGGAAGGCAAATATAGATCTTGATAGATTCCACAACCTACACCTATCACTGGTTGGCCGCTGTAATGTGATTAAAATGGTTCTTCTCCCAAAGATCTTATATTTATTCAGGGCAATTCCCTTGGAATTCGAGAAAAAATGGCTTACTAGTTTAGATAATATGACCAATCGATTTTTGTGGGCACATGGCAAAACAAGAAGGGCTTTACGATATACGTCTTTACCCTTGGCAAGAGGAGAATGGGCTGTCCCAGATTTCAAGTTTTATTATTGGGCCGCGGCATTTCAGTATATGTGTGGGATGATTGGTGGGGGGCGTTATAGATCCAGCCAATTTTCTAGATAAATCATCAGATGTTTATAGGTCACTGGTGGGGGAAAGACGCAGCGAATTGCTTTTTGAAATTTAGTGAGCTTAGTTATTACAAGAGAACCAAATTTAAAACCCTGCAAGCAGCTTTTAAAATCTGGGCCGCCTTAAGGAAAAAGTTGGGGTTAGGGAGAATAAATTACTACACTCAATTGTTTGGCAATCCCACGCTCCCGCAAATCTGTTCGGACCAAACTATGGCTGTGTGGGCAGAGCACGGCATTACGAAAGTTGGAGATTTAATGGGTTCAGATGGGTTTTTGCAATTTAAGGATATTCAGGATATGTTTGGAATCGATTCACGGAATTTCTTTAAATATCTCCAACTTAGAAGCTTTTTCATTAAAAAGGGGGGTGGGCGCTTAGGATTCCGCAAGGTTGAAATCATTGAGGCAATAAGAAGTAGGGAAGGCTGCACTATTAAAGGAATTTATAATGAATTAGTTGTAACAAAAGCGGACGATCTTGAAAAACATGGCAAAAAATGGGACAGGCTGGGAATTGACTTGGATAACTTTATTCAGTCTCTAGAGCTGGCACGAACAGTACTAAGCTCAGCGGGGCTACGGGCCCAGCATTATAAAACAGCTTTCTCTTTATATTATACACCGGCTAAGATTTCACAATGGGGGGGGACAAGAGGGTATTACATGTCCACGGTGCAATTCATAGGGGAGAGGAGTTGGCCTAACGGCTAGGGCGGTCGAGCTCGAATCTGGGGAACTGGGTTCAAGTCTCGGCAATGACGCTGAACATCCTGTGATTCTGGGCAAATCACTTAATCTCCCCGTGCCTAACAAAAATGAATGTGTCCTCATGTAACGCAACTGGTGCTATGTAAAGCGCTCTGATACCCGATTCGGGTCAAGTTCGCGCTATATAAAACTCCGTTAAAATAAAAAATAAAAATAAAAAAAATAAAAAATTTAAAATTCATTTAACGCGGATTTAGTCCATATGTTTTCCACTTGTCCATGCCTTGACAGGATTAAATTATCTATTACAGCATTTTTTGAATCCTCCTTGGGCCATAAAGTTAAATTAACTCCAGCCTTAATGCTTCTCGGGGTGGATAATAGCCAGGGGCAATCGACGGCGGATTATTTTCTTTTTTTGGCTATGGCTGTTTTACGAATAACTGTCGCCTTCAGTCTGGTTAGATCAAGCCGCACCAACATTTCAGTTATGGTTAGCCCGGCTGCTCTCGATATTTAATCTGGAAAGGGGAATATATGAAAGGAAGGGTAAAAGAGGGAAAATCTTAGGCAGACGCATATGGGCTCCTATGTATAGCTGGAAGGAGTCGTTGGCCCATAATGGTTTCTAGATATTTTTATTTATGCAAAAAAATCTGAGTCATGATATAGCTTGCCCTTATGCTAGTTGCTCATTTGCCATCCTGTATTATTTATTTTCTCTTCTTCTCTCATTTACCTGATGGATAGCTGTTTCTCTTTCATTTATTTTACCTCAAGATTATAGCCTTTAACTTCAGAAGAATTGTCTCTTTCTTTTTCTAGGGGGTTGTATTATGTGGTGTACGTTTACAATGAATTGTTAAAATGCATATAGATTATTTATCCTTTTGTGGCCGTAACCAATAGATATATGCTGTGCATGGAAAAAACCAATAAAAAATATTTTTAAAAAATAAAAATAAAATTTTTTTAAAAAAGTATGTCGACCTCCATGATATCCTTCACGACACTCAGTCAGGCTTCAGGCAGGATATAGCACGGAAACAGCCTTGGTGGAGGTGGCAGAGTCTATTAGAATGTCAATGGACGCAGGAGCTTCTGCTATGCTGATCCTGTTGGATCTGTCCGCGGCCTTTGACACGGTTGCTCATTCCATACTGCTAAATAGACTTGAACAGATTGGTGTCCAGGGCACAGCCCTTGCTTGGATCCAGTACTACTTTCATAATCGCACTCAAAGTGTATTTCTCCCACCATATCAATCATCACCTAAGCCGTTGAGGTGTGGGGTACCTCAGGGTTCGGCACCAAGCCCCCTGCTCTTTAATATCTACTTGGTACCACTCTTCAATCTGATTGACACCTGGGAGTTGAAGGCTGTTTCGTACGCAGATGATACACAGCTGATATTCTCCTTTAAGGATCAGTCAAGGGACTCATTTGCTAGATTAACGGGCTGCCTGAAAGACATCACCAGCTGGATGAACAACAACAAGCCGAAATTAAATGCTGACAAGACGGAGATCATGTTCTTTGGTCAGCCCTCCCCCCGCCTGCAGGACTCTGGTGGCCGGCTGAATTAGGACATCCGCCCTGTCCGGCTAAGGAAGCTAGAAATCTGGGCGTCAAGTGGGACTCAGCTCTATCTTTTGAATCCCACATACACCATGTCTCATCGATCTACTTTGGCAAGCTGAAATCTTTTTAAAAAATCCTGCACCTTTTGCCAGAGGACAGTAGGAGGACAGTAGTTTATGCGACGGTGACATCTCATCTAGATTATGCTAACAGTCTGTACCTGTGTCTTCCCAGCTATCAGATTCACAGACTTCAGATGATTCAGAATGCGGTAGCAAGACTTATTCGCAGAGTGCCGTTCCGTCAGCACATTTCGCCTCATATCAAACTCCTCCACTGGCTTCCGGTTGCAAAGCGCATCGAATTCAAGGCCTTGACCCTTGCTTTTCGGGCAATGCACAACATTGGACCTCGATACCTCAGAAAGAGACTCCTCCCGTATCAATCGGTCCGCACTCTTAGATCTAATTCCAAGCACCTATTATGAGTTCCCCGGTTTTCCAAGACCAGAAAGGGAGGCAGGGCCTTTTCGATCAGGACAGCTTTGCTATGGAATGCACTTCCTCTTCGCATACTGGAATCTGAATCCGATTTTCGAAGGCAACTGAAGACGTGGCTCTTTGGCTAGGCTAGTCTTGTCCCTTATCTGTCCACCTGATAACCGCTAAGCGCCGGGACGCCTCTGTTTGAGGTAGCTATTTGCGCTATAAAAGTAACTTTATTATTATTCATCCTATCGAAGACGACCAATGGGACAGAGTGGTCTGGTATTCCTGATGATGTCAAGGGGTGTCACCCTGAAAACTTTGGACATCTGAGGACTAACACGAACTGTAACGTAATACTGTGATCTGCTGCCGGCTGGTATGATAGCGCAATGGAACCTTTTTGTCTGAAAGGGTTCGCGTCATGCTGCTGTGACTTTGGTGTTGCAGCAATGGACTGAGACAGATTTCGGTCTTCAAGAACTGGCCACTTGGAACATTCTGAACTTTCCTAAGGGTTTGTATGAGGCTCAACTGATTTCCCATTTATCCATATAACTACAAACGTCCAGAATTTACCTCAGCTGAGGAAGATTCTTATCCCTGTCATCTTTGAATCCTGCAGAGTCTGATATCGCTTTCATTAAACCTAGTATTCAATTAATTATAGGGCTGTATGCGGTCTCAATATTCTTTACCATGGACTGAAACTGAACCTTTGAACTTAAATTAAGTCCTGCTGGTTCGGACTCGTTATTTCTTGTGGGAAAATCATTTGTTTGATAACATTCGTTTGGGTCATTAGATTTCTAAAGGTTAAGAAAATAGCCTTAGAAGTTATCAATCATCTTATTTCTGGTCCTGATTTGATAATTGCACATCCTCCGAATATCCAGTCCCTTTCAGCACAGAACAAGATCCATCAGAGGACCAATTGTTGATGATGGTAGCTAGAGGTTAGAGGTAAATAATTAAACACAAATACAGTTTAGGGCCTAGTATGGAAACGCTACAAGAGCCCCAATGAGTACATGGTGAACGTACATCTTGAATAGATTTTTGTAATTCACTTTAAATGCAGCAAAGTGTATCCTAAATTGCAAATCTTCCATCACCCTTGCAACTGTAAATTTGGAAGTGAAGTGAAAAAAAAAAAAAATGGGGGTTCATTTACAAGCCTTGGGCTCTGCCAGAAAGTCACATTTTTGTCACGTTCCATTGGCGCACAGGGCTTAGCCATATCTACAAGGCCACGTAAAGCCACCCTGCATGGCTTTTCAAGGCCTTGTAGTTATGGAGTGAGGCAATGCATGTCGCTGCGTTGCCTCACACTACACTGGGGAGGCGTGCCATGGGCGTTACAGTGGGTGTTCCCACGTAACACCCATGGTATTTGACACAATCCCAGATTTACAACAAGTTGTAAGCCTGGAAACGCATCAAAAGTCTATACCTCCCAGGGGAGGCGCAACGAGGAGTAATAACATTGTTTCTCCTTATTTTTTCCTCTTTCAATGTGTGCTGCATTCCTCAGCACGCATAGAAAGAGGAAATTGCCTCCTTTGATTGTTTTGTGCAGGAAGGTGTCCCTTCCTGCACAGAAACAATCATCCCTACAACACATACATCCTTGCACCGTGGTGCAAGGGTGCCCACATTGGCGCATGGCAGCTAATTGAGCTTTAGCGCAGGGAGACAGGAATGCTCTGTATCGGGTAGATATGCCGCATTCCTGCCCTTTTTTTTTTTTGCCATAGGGCTGCTCAGCAGGAAGGCTTGCGGTGCTGCCCTACGGCAAAATATTCCAAATGAGGCCCGGGGTTTCAAAAGGGTGAGGCACCAAAAGAAGCATAGCATCGAACAAGGAGTCAAAGAAGTGGACAGGTGAAATTAATGGAAGGGGAGGAACACAACAACAAAATGAGAAAAAAGCTAGTGGTAACAGCAAGCACAGATCCCAATTGAGCTCAATGTGCACTTAGGCCCTAATCTGTGCTAGTTTAAATCGTGGACGCAAATAGTTTGCGCTCATATTTGTATTTGTGCCACAGCAGGAATTAACCTAATGTTCTCTTGCCAAGATGTTCTACAGATCTATTATCAGTTCAATATAAGCAGCAAACACTCTTTAGACCATGGCACATTTCGGACTCTTGCCACTCGTCCTGAATTCTTCCAAGCAGAAGCCTCATCAATGTTTAATGAGCTCTTATCTGTGTGCCACACCTTGAAACGTAGATCTTCATTTTTGCACATTGTGCAGCCTTCGTGGGTCACCTCAGATCGCCCCCTGTGAAATGTAGGCATGCATGAAGTAGGAATCAGAGTATTAAACCAGCCTGACGAGTGCAAAGATGTGGTGTGCAATAGTTAAGGCTGGGCGTAGTTCGCGAAGTAGTGCTTCGCGAAGCTACGCAAAGTGCAGTTCGCACTACACGAGCTTCGCGTAGCACTACGCGAACTGCGTAGTGCGTGTTCGCAATGATTGCACAGTGCCGGATGCTTGTCCGCACTGTGCAATCATTGAAAACGGCAACTTGCACAGTGCGAGCTGTCTTTTACTGCCGCTCGAGTAGATTTTTACTCTAGCGGCAGCTTTCTCAACGCGGACTGGTAGTTTCTCATCGCGAGCGGTCGCGAGCATACGCGACCACTCGCAATGAGAAACCTGACCTCCCCGCGTTGAGAATCTCGCCGGGAGGTTTATTTTCCACGCACGCGATCGGCAACTTGATGTTGCTGATCGCGAACGAGGAAAAAGTCTCGCCGGGATGTCATTTTGCTTGCTCGCGGTCGCCAACTTGACGTTGAGGACCGCGAGCAAGCAAAAAATGACCGCGGCACTACGCTACGCGTGTTTGCACTGTGCTACGTGCAATTCGCGTTGTGCGAAGTAGCGCAAACTTCGCAAACTACGCGAGCGTAGCGTAGCACTTCGCCCAGGGTTAGCAATAGTACTCTTGGGCTGCATGATGACGCAACCAGACCACTATCAGCCTAGTACTTCACCCTCCACTCACACAATATGTTCCAAACACAACCCAAAGCCTACCCGCATCTCTTTACCACAAACAGAGGGTGGCAGTGTTAGGGCTGTCTGCTAGCACCTCCTGCCATGCAATATGCAGAGATCGGTAAACTTTCATGTTGTGGAGGTCAGAGACGAAGAGGTCCCGAGCTTAAGCAATAATGCTCACGCTCTTAGGACACAAAAACTGTATGAGAGACTTAAGGACAATTCTTTTTGTGTATATAATTTCCATTTGTCTCACATTTTTATATTGATTTTAATCCTACATATTATAGTCTCTTACTCCTGAGAGGACTTGGTCTTGAGTCATCCCTCCACTGTTCATCAGTGTTCTGCTACTACGCCATATTCCCCAACCTATATAAACATTCTGTATTGCATTTGTGTTATCCCATTCTAGTCACCCTCATATTCTCAATTATCCACTATACTCGTTTGTATTAGTCCCCTTCTCACTCCATCTTGTAAGTGTGCGTTATGAGTCAATGACTGGGTACATCATTGATCTACATTTGTGGATGCCTGTTTATGGTTCAACATGCAACATCCAAGACTGCAAACACCTGCATGCTTCAGCACACACAAACATGACATGAAACCAATGACATAGCTCCAAAAAGTGTTTTATTCAAACAGTGACTGGTACGGATATTGACTGGTGGTGCAAGTACTAAGAGCTAAATGGAGTTATAGTACAGAAGGCCTAGTGAGAAATATGTGAAGAGGGTTGAGACATTTGAACTAGCAAGGGGGTGTCAGCAGTGATATGTGCCCATTTACTGTGTGGTTGCCTGCCACACCACCTTATACAATGTTATGAGGCGATGCCATACAAGTGGGGTGGAGGGAAACTTCCTCATGCCCAAATAACTACAAGGTTGGGGACCTAACGGGGCTAATTACAGGTTTAGGCGACTGGGGTGGACTCAGTGGATAGGGTGGGGAGTCCTCTTATGCTATTTTGCTGCATAACTGCAGCACCACCATGGAGTCACAGTGCAGCTTCAAAATGTCTGCCACTGTCTGCTGTAAGTGGTCCTTGCAAGCAGAATAAACATAAAGCGTTGCTTGTGAGCTTGTTGACATTGCCCCTAAGCTGAGGGTACAGGTAAAGATCAAAAGGAACATTATAAAAAGAGACATATCTAGGAGGTATTTGTGGGCACCAGAGACACCATGCAGTAAGGTGCATCTTGAGACATTACCACAACACAGTCTGCCTCGTGGATCTGGCAAAGCAATCCAATAAATGTGCTTTGAGGACAAAGTGCATCATAAACTGAATCTCCAACACCGAAGAGAACCACTTCAATACGTCACACAACAGTGTGCATCCTAAAATACTTTACCAAGAACACAACACTATCTCCAGAGAGGGAAAGTTTAGCAAATCATATTGATGTCTAGGAGAGAGATGTAAAAAAAAAAAAATATATATATATATATATATATATATATACACACACACACACACACACACACACACACACACACACATAAAGTGGGAGGAGTCTTGACTGTCCGGACTGAGAATGACTTACTTATAACCAAGATTAATCAGTGTGTTTTTTCATTCAGGAACTAAATACTCAAAAGCTGTCATTTTTCTAGTGGTGTGCGAAATTTGTGGAATTAAGCGAAATTTCAAGAAAATTAAGCGAAATTACACACTACAAACGGAGCAATTTGCACTAAACAAATAGCACCAAAGCAAACAGCTGATCTCATTCTGTTTGATCACATTGTTTGTGCTTCCGCAGTAGGACTTTCCCCAAAAGATGCAACTCAATGTAATGGCATAATTTTGTGCACTTTGCGTAACCAGCGTAAAGCAAAATGCCAGAAATTACACAAAATTATGTGGGCATAACAAAAATTTCACCTGGGCCTACATTATCCCCTCTCCCCAAACAGGAATGGGTAAAAAAAAAAAAAAAAAAAAAAAAAAGCACCAAAATTGCTCCCAATTTCCAGCTGCCTATTGCTTTAGCATCATAAAAGTAATGCATGTGTGATTCCCAGTAGTGTGCTTTTGACATAACATGTCTTTATTCAACTTGTAGACCTGCAGACGACCTGTCCTCTTTGAGGGGGTCATGTTGCTGCCAACTCCGCCCTACTGGATAACCAAGACAACCCCATAGTTTACAACCAAACTCTCTTTAAACATGAACCACAATGCATTTCACATAGACGGACAGTCACACAGTGTGTGGACAGTACTCTAGTGGATTTAAAGCGGGGGATACAAGGAGGTGATCAGGTTTGATCTGCTACATGTCCCTCAGTTTTATCTTGGATCTGGGGATGCCTTGGCCAACTGCATAATCCTACCATCAACTCAGAAACTAAGATGATATGGCTAGAATCTCCCTTTCAAGCACTGGCTGAATGTGGCTCCCATGTCAATCCAGTAAAGGGAGATATTACACTACTTTAATCATAGAATTTAGGCTTCCACTCACCCCAAAAACAGAATACAGGAAATAATTTTTGAAACTTTGATCATGCAAATGATAACATTTTTCTGCGCATGAACACTTAGATATAATTGCACAGTATTTTGAACAGGAAACTGAGGCTATCCATAGTGAAATAAAGTGTAAATTAACCAGACTTCTGCAGGACAATGATACTGTTTATTCATTCAACAGAACAAACAAGTCAGTACAGCATTGTTGCACTTGGTCTTATTTTGAACTGGAGGTCACACAATTGTTGTAACAAATGTAAGGAAATGCATTAACCTCTCAAGATAGTGATGTGATTTGGAAGTACAACAGCAGTGTTGCGATTAACACCATCTTAGATGTCTTGAGATTGAGGGCAATGTGTTTGGTTGCTGATATTAGTGGATATTTCGGCAGCCTTCTACAACATTGATCACTCCATGCTACTAGAGAGTTTACAGGCATCTGCAATTTGTGAGAAAAATTTGCACTGGATTTGGTATTTTCTGATAGGTAGTTGTGAACCTAAATAAGTGCTTGAATGCAAGCCATTCAGTCAAGTTTTCCCTCGTTGAGTTAGGTGGTCTTGTAGGTTTCCTTATTTTTCTTTTAATGGTCATATCTAGAGGGTGTTAAGGCTAACTCAGTCTTTTTAAAATCATAGGGTCAATTATGTAGATGATACAAAGGCAACATTTTCAGAAATCCACATCTATATGTGCAATGATTAACGTGCAATTTAAAGAAAATGACACATTTTAAATGTGCAAGCTGCACTAAGCAGCCATAGTTAGGAGTATAAGCCACAGGAAAATGCTTTAATACAATTTCTCTTCTAACTAGAGGTTGAACTCAACATTGCACAAATGTGCAGATAAGTCAGGAACTGTTCCCTAACCTTAATGTGACATGCTTAGAAATGTTCATCATAACTGCAGAATGTTCCGGTTTAAACACATGTATTACTTTACTAAGCAACATATTATTTGTAATGGCTAAACTTGCTATTTTCTCACCATGTTTCAAATAAAGCTTGAATAGAATATTGTACAGTTTAAAACAGTATTTCTCGTTCATGTTAATTAAATGTATTATTAAACCGTATTTTACAAGTTGCTGTTTCTCTTCTTTAGCGTAGTTTATTGTGTAGGCAATTAAACATTTAAAAGTAGAAGGTTAACGGTGTTTGATGTCAATGAGAACGGAGAATTATGAATAAAGAAGACTAAAACGGGAGAGGTCCATAACAAGCTTTGTGATAAAACTTTGCAAGCTGCACGTTATTTTGTGGGAAAGGAAGAGCGGAACCTGTTCTCAGACTAATACTATCACTGGATTGGATATGAGGAAGGAGAAGCCTGCTACACAAATTGCAACATTATTTTGCCATTTTATACTAGTGCGTGTTCCCAGTTAGTTTCAATGCTTCTCACTCGGAGCGCTGATCCTCAAACGTCCCACTCATTCCTTTGATGGCTGTGGCTCCTGATGCCTATCCTTTGCCTTGCTTTACCTTGATGCTTGACTTTTACAGATTGCTACTGCAACTGTTTACTCGTATTGATGAGACTCGGCTGAGTTGCATTTTGAGCGTTATGCTCGCTCATACCTCACTCTTTTCCTTTGAACTAGAACTCTTCTTGAGTTCCACTACCTTAAATTCTGATCCTGGTCTTTAGAATAGGAATGGCTTGCTTGGCCTCAGTGTATTGTGGAACAAAATATCAGTGGCACCGTCAGGACAATCTAACATTATTTGATGGTCATCTGTCGTCCAAACACACCATCCTCAGTGTACTCTTAGCAAGTAGTAGTTAATAAACAAACCTATTTTAATGCAAACATACGTTTTTGAATTCAGCTACAAAACAAAGTTCAATATAATAAATCCAGACATTGGCCAGTATTTAATGAAACACATTCGAAAAGGTAATCACATAATAGTTTATATTAATGTACAAGGGGATGGTATACATTAAGGTAGGAGGTAGAAAATTTACTTTTACATTGTTTTCTAAATATAAAGTTACCAAATTCAAGGCACAAAATAGTTGTCTTTACAAAAACAAAATACTGTAAAAATGTTATTTACTGTTCTACAACTTTGAATATATTTTAAAAAATGTTTACACCATTACATTTTTCACGGTATCAAAGGAGATAAGCGTCTTCTAATGGATAATCAGTTTCTGAACTTAGCAGAGACAAAAAGATATATTTGTAAAACAAAATAGAGGCTGAGCAAGAAGGAGTGGAGGAAATATCTTAGTGACAAAAAAATGCACTTCATTTAGAGTCTTTTGTGGGGTGGTTGGGAAATTTTAGAAAACAAAACACAGGATCCGAGCCACAAATTTAAGATTTAGTTCAGTAAACGAGGGATCGTGTGGGTGAGGGGTGATTGACAAGACATAAAATGTTGCTCCTGCATATTGAGTGAAAGGAAACGTTCCAAAACCCCGGTTTCGCTTGATTCGATGGAGGTTTGCACGTTCTTTGCAAGCATGGATTACTGGGAACACGAAGTCTCTGTATTCTACAATGACAGCAGTTCAGACATGTGTCCTTTGCAATCTGCGGCTACACAAACACCATTCATAATTAGTCCTTCAATCATGCTAAAAGGGTCACAGATAGAAGTCCCGTCCAATGAAGATTTTTTTTTAAAGACTGGAAGTGAAAGGACAAAAATATCTTTTGGAACATAGCCATCTACTGAATGTAGAAAGGTTTCTGCGACGATCACATGAAGACTAATACCACAGTATGACCCTACAAAAAGAAGCCTATACACCTAGAGTGGAGAGAGCAGCTAACCGGTACCTTTGCATCTCCCATCTGCTCCTGTTGCAGTACTCTGCCCTCTTCATGGCACTACTCGGTCCATACACCGCTCTCATACGCTCGATGCCCTGACCCAGGATCCAGGACAATGCCGCAGTGGTGAAGACCAACACATGCATCTGGCAGATGCTCAAGTGCACTTCATAATTCAGTCATGAAAATGTTTTTTGATCACATCCAGCTACAAAAACACCAGTCTATGGAAAACAAAAAAATAAAAGTGAGGGGAGCTGGATTAAATTCCATTTTTGACTTCGTTGTTGTTTGTAGCCTGTTTCCTCTGCGCGATGAAAGGGTACATGCACTTGTCGGCCCCCAGGAAGCGGTACATGCACACCACTGCTTCGAAAGGCAGAATGCTGGAAAGGGAAGAGAAAAAGAAGGTCAGTACCTGGAGGTCAACTGCAAAATACCTGTACAGATAAAGATGGCAAACAGTGTTACTCCTGATACATGTAGGTGTGCCTGTGAATTTCACAGAACTAACACAGGTGCAGAGCAACAAAATACTGACAGAAGAGGGGTGTAGAATCGGGGCACAGGCAGGGTGCGGGGGAGGTGTTTGCTTGAAGAGATGAGTTTCCAACTCTATTTAGAAGAGAAGGTATGGGACCCCGGCAGATATGAACTAGAATGGAGTTGAAATGAGCACAGCAGGAGAACGCTTGGTGCCTCGTCTTCTACATCAAGCACAGACCAGATAAATCCTGATTAATATTCCGATCGTTTGGAGTTTATGTTTTATGGAATATGGAAGCAATATATTATAGTTTTGTGGGCTGTGATTGGGAGTAGGATTGGTTAGAAGAGTTAAGTAAGGGAGTGGTGAATAGTGCTCAAAAATCCTCGTGGTCTGTAGCTTTGTTCATGTGTGACCCTACATTTAATATATTTTTTTAAAATTTATTTTAAATCATGTCATTAACAAACAGAGCATTACAGATTGCTCTCATTCAGGTGGTCACGCAATTACAACATCAAACATTGAGTGGCGTGGCCCTAGTTGACTTTGAGAAGTGAACAATATATCAGATATCTACCACATTAGAGAGACTAGCGTGGTATAGGCACAATGCATCATGTATGACCACACCAGGTCGGTCACACAGCCCTCACATCTAGGTGATCTATCCCTACCACCGCACAACGCCACCCTTCTTTTGGCCATCAGCAGCACCAGCGCCACAAACCTCCCATGCATCATGGAGACGCCCTTAACATAGCATAACAGCACCAATAGTGGCTCTGTCTCTGATTGGATACCAGTCTTGTCTGCAAACAACTCAAAAAACAGCAACCCAATAAAGGCTCACTACCGACCATTCCCACGCCAAGTGATAAAATCCCATCCCCAGGGCAGTGCACCGCTAACAGCGCGGGTCGGAGCCTGTTTATACTTGCTCAGTGGGATGTGGTATATTCCATACAGATATTTAAAGTGTATGAGCCTGTGCCTACTGTTTGAGGATACTCATTGTATTTGCGTACAGCAGTAGGACCATATTTCATTTCCTATGGCCTGGCCTATGTCCAGTGTCCAACTGGCTCTCACCTTGCTTTGGATCTCTGTTCTCAGCAAGTCCTGCATGATTGTGGCATAAATAATCATAATCAGTCTGGAGGGCAGGACTTTCGAAACCATGGTTCATCTAGATAAGTCAGGAACTGTTCCCTAACCGTGCGGGTCAGTCAAAAGTATAAGAACAGATTTAGTGCACTGTAAAGGCTCCTTATATTCCTGCATTGTTATATATTTGCCAGCACTATACATAATCTCCCTGAGTTTGGGGTTGTCTAATATATAGCATTTTTTTTAGCTGCAGGTTCACAAGTCACTTCCAGTCGTAGGTCATTCAATAATTGCATCAATGGGGAATATGCCACGTCAATCCATACAATAGTCGCCAAACGTGGCCATGCCCATACAGGACAATCCACAGTATTTATTTCTCTTTTGGGTCTGGTAGGGGCTTTAATGCGAAACATATTTAAAGGGGTTGGCGCGGTCAAGCCCCTTACCAGCTCATAATGTGGTACTCGTCTAATGTTACGAAACCAGTGGTGTGCAAACTTGGATTGAGCTACCAAATAGTACATTTCAAAATTTGGGGCAACAAACTCCCCCCATCTCATACAGTAGTTTCGTAGTTTTCCAGTTTGTTTGAGCAGTTCTACCGGTCCAAGCCAGCTACACCATTAATGAATTGGGCTGTGCAAAGAGGCTGTGGTTTAGTGTGAGTGGGAGACTCTGGAATAGATAAAGGAGTTGAGGGAAGACTCATTTTCAGGATAACAATTCGCCCAGTCAATGATATTAGTAGTCTATTTAATGTCAATATTAACAGATATCTTGTTCATGCTCACCCCAGAATTTGCACAACTCAATGTATCTATATCACAGTAGTATTGTGCCCCCCCACACCCCACCCCCCAAAGTATCTAACCAAACCAGGTCCACACTCCAACATATGCGGTATTCCAATGGAATGGCACTAGTGCCCTTAGTCAAATGTTATGTTCTATCCACTTATTAAGCACCACAAATCATACCCGAAGGTATCTCGGCGCTAGGCCTTTCCATGTAATGCAAAGGAATCATAATGGATTTATCCCAGTTTAAAATGAGACCAGACCATCGGCCATATGCTATTATTTCTCCAATGATGGGACTCAGGGTGACTGCAGGATTTCTGATGAAATGCATGATGTCTCTTTGCATTGTAGTATTTTTGTTTTTATAGAAATGAGAAAAATATATTTCTCATTGTGATATAATCGTTGTGTCACAGTACATGGAAGGAATTGTTAAAATGTACTTGTAGACTCTCTAATGATGTGTTGTTTGAGATTAATGAACATGAGAAAATGGAATAAGCTAGGTTTTGTAAAAAGACATTGTATAAGTAGCACAATTTCATTTGAGGAACAGAACCAATAGCACTTGTTAGGCATACGAGAAGAAATACAGGTCGAGTGGGTGTATTTTCTTTCATAGTAGTATATAGCATGCAGAGCCATGTTACCAGGTCACAATTCAGTCCCATTCTCTCCAACAAAGTGAAGAGGAATGCCATCTAATAGAATCCAAAGCCTTGATGGCATCTAAAAATACGGCCATAGCATTCATGTTTGGTGCATAGAGGCACATAGTGTCCAGAAATAATCAGCAGTGGATCTACCAGCGATAAATATAGATTGCTCCGGCAGCACTAGACCATGCAGTAGGGCATCAGTCTGGCTGTGATTATTTTGGTGATAATTTTATTATGTATATTAATAAGTGATAGGGGTCGGTATGACCCACATCTATTAGGGGGTTTATCAAGTTTCAGGAGCGCGATGACAACCTCTTCTCACATTGACAAGGGCAAGCAACACTTGTCCAGCGCTTCTCCATAGGTCTTTAGCAACACAGCTGCAAGCTTCTTAATATATTCCTTGTAGAATCCACTTATGAAGCAACTCTACTCGTGGTTTTATTGGGTGTTTTATGGTTTTTCAAGTCCTTAAGGGTTCTTTGAACCTCTGCTAGTGTAATCTGGAAGCATAGTGTTGCCTGTTCAGTACTCTCTACCCATGCCAGTGTTGTTTTTTCCAAAAACTGGTTTATATCTGTAGTGCTATGGGTAGCTCTCATCCCATATAAATCAGGCTTATATTACGTAAAGACTTCCGCAATTGTTTGATTGGTAGTGTTTGGTCCTATCATATGACTCTATTGAGACCACCACCGAAGCAGATCTCTGCGGTCTAGTGAGTGTCGCTAATGTGAGTCCTGCTTTATCCCTATCCCAATATGTGCGTGCAACAGCAAACTTGCGAAGAAACTTACTTTCCCCATCTAATCTACTCCTTAAAGAAACTATCCAAGAGCACTGTGTGGTAAAGGCGCCAAAACCTGTGTCTGTGTGTCATTGTTAGTGTTACAGGGGAGAGATGAAAGTATGTACGTTGAAGATGTCTGATGTCACTCATCCAGCAAGTTACGTCTTGCGTGCCAAGCCAATAATCTTGTATGGAAGCTAAGTTATGGGCTGTTGTGTGCCACGTGTAGTCTACCCCTCCCCCCCCCCCCCCATGTCGAAATCTCCAAATATCTACCACATCGTGCCTCCATACAAGTGTGTGCAGTGTCTTCTGTGCTCTGCTGTTGATCTTATCTCAGGTTACTCGTGCTATCAAGAGTTGGATGCATTATCACATTATGGTCTCAACCCCAAAATGGGGGGGGGGCAGGATCCAACAGCATACTTCTAGTGATGATTGAAATAAAGAAGTTAGGATCATCGTAATTCGGGCCGGATGAGTTTATTAATTCCACGTTCTTCATTTGAAGTCTCCCCTGTAGTATCAAATACTGTTCCTTTGGGTTTGCAATTTCTTGTATGTGGGTATATGGCACTCTTCTACGAATGAACACCACTACTCCCCAGCATATGTAGAGTATCAGGCCAAGGACCTATGAGAGCTCCAGTTGTTTTAGCTACATTTAGCTCATGGTCTCATAAGATGTGTCTCCTGTAGGCACAACATGTCTACTGCAATACGAGAGGAGTATGCTAATATCCAACAGGTTTTTTGGAGATTGTTCAGCACTCACACATTCCACATCATGAGCTTAATTGTCATCCCAGTATTTGTAACACAATTTTTATCTTGCATTTGTCACTCCATGGTGCCCTATGTAGGAGGGTATGTTTCCCCCTCCCATTTGTAAGTATTGTGTTAGTGACCACTCGATCAACACATACTGAACCTTGACTGTAACCTCCACACCCCCCACGACCCCAGCCTCTTACCACACTGAACAGCAATTTCAGTGGATTGTCCCATACTCCAAAAAATAAATCTCAGGTTATAACAATGTTTTACCCGGAAAACCTACCTTCATAACTATGCAGAACACACAGCCTAGGTAAGTGGAAGGCAGACAGAAAAAAACACATGTCTCATTAATGCCCAGTTAGG
This sequence comes from Calotriton arnoldi, assembly GCA_963921515.1. Taxonomy (NCBI): domain Eukaryota; kingdom Metazoa; phylum Chordata; class Amphibia; order Caudata; family Salamandridae; genus Calotriton; species Calotriton arnoldi. The sequence continues at coordinate 135,294 of CAWUFW010020278.1, read as the reverse complement.
AGCTGTGACAAAGCAGAGGTTCACACCTCCACCACACATTTCAAGTGTTTGTGTATGTGCCTATCAGTAGGCACATGCACATCTTGCACTCCAATATTTTCTATGCAAGGTCTGCACTCCACAACACCAGTGTCCAGACATTTAAGTGCTTCACTACGGCTAATCAGTTTAATGGCTTCCAGGCCACAGTTTTACCACCTTGAATTCAGTTGTGCCAGCTCAGTGCCAACTTCGTATCTCTAGGTCACCAAAAGCACCCTAGTCACTGTCTTTGCATCATATCGGTGTTCGCTTGAAAATTGCCTGCCCCACAGCATTCCAATAGATCATTCCCCATCGCCGAGAGTTTCTTGCATGGGAGATTCAAAGGCCCTAGGTTTGTTCCTTTTTTTTCTGGGCTGACTTATTCAAGAATTCTGCCACCGCATGAGGGTCCTTGAAAATGTGGGTTCTCCACCAATTTGGATCTCAGCAGTGCAAGATAGATCATGGAGTATTGGATATCCAGTTCACTTCTCGAAGTTTCTTCTTAACCTGTAGGAACCTACTCCGTTAGCGTAAAGTCAGGGTAAATCGAAATTGTGAAGCCAGCACGAGTTCGATCTCTCGGTTCTTTAATTAGTTGAAGTATCTTTTCCCGGTCGTGATAATACAGCACCTTGGCGATACCGGGCGCGGCGAGTGCCAGGTTTTGGTTGCAGAGGGAACGAAGTGCCATTTCAACCATACAAATGTGGGATAGGTTCTCAGGTCCAAAGAGGGTGGGGAGCATATTTTCAATATAGACCTACATTTTCTCACATAAGTCGTCTCTGGAAGGCCAGGTATGCGGAGATTAGATCCAAGATCGAGCCTCCAAAATGTAATTGCGCAGTTTTAGGCTTTCTACGTCACGCAACAACTCTTTTTGTGCCTTAGCCAGTTTAATAGTTTCATCCTCCACTTATGATATGCGTTCTGCTATATCAATATGGGCAGTGTGCTTATCTAGCCGTTCCTTCATTGCATCCAGTCGGTGAGTGAGGGCATCGACCTTGCAATCAATGGAATCAGGCTATTGTGCATCTCGAGCAGGAGAGATCACTTAACCAGCTCAGCATTGTCCCCAGTTTGCTGTTGGTGTCCCCTCTGCATACTTCTCGTCCAACCTGCCAACTTTCTTGGATTTGAACAGGAGCCGTGACTGTCTGTTGTCCGCTTTTCCCATGTTGAAGGGGGCACGTGGCTTGCTGCACCCAACGCGGATAAGTCTGCCCCCACAGTCCAGGTTGATGACCAAGATGCAGTTCTGGGGTTGCCAGCAATTAATCTACCCTTACAACCCTGCAGATCAGGAGTCTTGCAGGGGGGGGTGGGTACGCACCATCCCTCAGTCAGTAGCGGGGCGAGAGTCCCAGGGGCACAAGTTTCAAGGAGTTAGCCATACTAATATCACATTCCCAGGTTCCTCAACAAGTGCATCCAACACAAGATCTCACAGCATTAAAACAGAAATGCAGGCATCAGACATGTTCAGGTCTCATGAGCCGTCTCTCGCTAATCGGTATTCCAGGCTACACACCCCTTTCATGCAGCACATGCTCTCATTTGCATCGTTATTGTGGTTTACTGGGCAGGTGCAGGGGTCATGGCTGCGATGGTCTGCGTGCCTTGGGCCCACGGGAGGCTCCTCAATGCACTGCCAACACAGTACGGAAGTCTCACCCACCTCCTCAGACTGCATCCTATTTACCGGCTCAAAGGCTTCCAGGCCACAACCCTGGGTGCATACTTCCTCTGGGGGATATCACAACCTTGGTACGCAGAGCGAGGCTGAAGGTGACCAATTTCAGTGCAGCAGGGCTTCCGCCACCCTCTCTGTCCATGCGGCACTCCGGGGGCTTGTTAAGCGGGCTTTTCAGGCAGATTTCTAGCTTGGTTCGATAAAGTTCTCAAACCAGAGCCATCTTGAAGAGGACTCTCTGGCGCCCCTCTTCCCAAATACATTTAATCCTTGCTTTTCACTGCTGCAGATCCAAGATTTAAAAAGTCAAATCTGAGGTTCGCACCCAAGAACAAAAGGTATGATAAACACTCCCTCATCACATGGCACTTTCCTATGAAATCTTTTCTTGGTTTGTCTCATCTCTTTAACCATGCATACTCCGACACGAGGATTATTAATCCAGGAGAGAGTTGTTCCCAATCCTCTGTTTGTGATTCTCATTTAGTATCTATCTAAATCTCTCTCTTCTCTATCAATGCTGTTCCACAGTCTTCTTTTTGCAACACCTGTGGACTATGGTGTCACGTTCACTCACATGAGCCTTAATTTTCTTTTTCTAAATTTACTCAGTTTCAAGATACTCTGGCATATGTGAAGTCCACGGACCAGTCTTGAATACCTTTAAATGCATCACCATAATCCTACAAAAACAAAATGGAGCTTCTGCTTTTCCCAGGTTCTCAACCTCATATTTGCCCCCAAACCCTACCACAATCTATCTCTTCACTGCCTCGATCTATGCTAGATCAAAATCAAAGGTTATCTTTAATTATTCCATATTCTGGGGGGTGTGGCTGAGATGGCCAAGATGGCAGTCGAGCTTTAGTGCAGCTTCTGTCGCCAGACTTTAATCAATCTCCATCCTGCCTGACAGCACTTGCATCGGACCCCTCCTGGGCCCTGCAGACACCAGGCGTGGGCTGGGGTGCTTCCCTGGCCCTGTGGTGGCAGTGACTGGGCTGTTGCGACCCCGCAACAAAGACCGTGAGGGTGAGGGACCAGAGCCAAGATGGAGGTTGCCCCGAGGCCACTGCCCTGACTATTGCCCGATTGCTGTGTCCCTAGTGTGCAGAGCTGCCTCGCCTGGGAGTACGGCGACAGGAACTGGGGATAGCCCGCAGCGATTGGTAGTCAGACCCCTGCCTTGATTTGGAGCAGCCGTGTTGAGAGGCGGGCCGTCTGGCACTTGGTGGTTCCCTCCATGGCTGCACACCAGTACTCTTTGCAGTGGAGGCCCCCTTTGCCCTGCACTTGGTGAATGACCTGGGGGCTCCTGGACCAAGGAACAGGGGAAAAGGCATCATATATGGCAACTTGACTGCTCACCCTCATAGGCCCCATTCATGCTCTGCAACGCCTGTAGGGTACAAACTTGATTCATGGCTGCCCTACACGTGTGGTTAACCCCCTGGCTGACGGGATTGCCGTTCATCTATAGAGGCGTGTGTGCTGTTGCGCTGTTCCCTCTGCTTACTCGGTCTGCCTCCCAGGTGGGGTGTGTTCTTGACTTTGGGTTGAGTCTGTCCGACTAACCCCGCAAACTACAGATTGTGGGACCCAGTCGGGTCTCTACCTTCAGCCTTTGTGTGCTGGCGCCCTTGGAAAGGGACATCACAGTGGCGTGCCTTAGACTTGGCTGCTTCGTCACAGCTAGGAGTGCCCAAGGGACCGCTGATTAATTATGCAGTGCCTTGAGTCAGTCGCCTAGCCCCCTTCTGAGGCATCGTGGTTCCGCCTCCACAGCCCCTGACTGGACACCACTGACTGCTAGTGGTGCCCCTGGGCAAGCGGGTCAGTGCACCTAGATCCTCCCGCTGTCCCAATCGGGCATCCTCCCCTTCATCGGACCAAATGATACGCTAGAGTGAGATCGCTCGATAGATATGCGACCCCTCCTGCTCGTGCTACCTTGGGGCAAGCAGGCACCTTCTGCTATTCTTGGCCGGGGTATACTTGATGGTGGGGCGCGGTAAGCATCCTCCACCTGCGTCGGCCAAGACCACCATGGACCAGTATACGGTCCCGACATAGGATAATAGAGAAGCTGCTGAGGCCCCCAGCCCCGCCTCACTTGACGGCGGATCTGGGCATGATACTTCAGGTCATTCAGGGCTCACGAGAGTCGGTTGAAACTAAAGTCGACGGCATCCGGGTGGACCTCTCGCTTCTGTGCCAGCACCTACGCGAAGTGGCTGAAAGAGTGACCGAAACAGAGACACCGATTTCTATGAATGAGGATGAGATAGTAACACTTAAGCGTCCGGTGTCCAAATTGATGGCATCTGTGGCGACCCTAGATGGAAGAGCAGGAAATGCTGAGAATCGCTCTAGGCATAATAATTTTCACCCTGTCCGACTTCCTGCAGCCTTGAAGAGCATGGAGCTGAGTGAACTTCTTGAAACCTGGTTCCGATCCTGGATCCCGGTGGGTAAACTATCCAACCTTTTTGTCAGTGAGAGAGCGCACCGGGCCCCGACTAAGAAGGCCCCCTACCGGAGCCTCACCCCGTCCAGAGAAATTGTGGCTCCTCAATTTTCAAGACCAAGATACCACCCTGCGCACAGCTCGGAACCAGCCGGATCTCTGACATGCGAACTACAGGGTCATGATTTTCTTGGATTATACAAAGGCAGTTCAACAGAGGCGGCATTCTTTTGAGGAGGTGAAACAAACTCCATGCTCTGAATATCCGTTACATGGTTCTCTTTCCCGCCTGCCTCAAGGTCATCTTCCAATCCTCTACCTATTTTTTTGACACCCCTGAACAGGCCTGGGAGTGGGCCACAGGGAGATGATCGGTGCAGATCCCTTAAGTCAAGATCCAGTCAACAAGATGTGGGTGTCACAGCAACCCCACCTCTGGTGGAGGGGATTCCAGTGTTTGTTGAGCACACTGACCCGCAGCTCTTTGGCTTCCTAGAGGGTGTACCAGACTCTTTGATTTAACCTCTCTCTTTCCAGTCCTGTGTCTGGATGCGGCAGGGGCCTGCGGTACAACGAGACTGGCTGGTGACGCTCAAGGTGAAGTTGTGCACCTCAGCACCTCACCTCTGGCCATGGGAGGGAAGAGATAGGGGTTATGTGTAACGTGTTCTAATATCTGGACTTGATATTGGCTTATCTGATTACATGTTGGACATCTTCACAGTGGGAGTCACCCGAAGTTACTTAACCAAATGTTGCCAGGCATGGGATCTGCCTTATGGATGGACATGTATTGCCATTTGAAAACTCCTAAGTTAGATTTCTCTTTTCTTGTTCTCTTTCTTGTATATCATGTTTTGTTTGCCGGCGACAGATGCTTCAGGGGAGGAAGTATGGGGTGGGGAGGGAGTTAGGTGGGAACTTACCTGGGTTTTTGTGGGACTATTATTTTGTTATAATGTTGTTTTTACTTTCCAGGTACTCATTTTGCAAGCTCTCCAATATGACATTTTTGACTTTTGGGTGGCCACGTGCAGACTATCCCTGTCTGTGACTGGTCCAACTGCTATGTATCCATTATACCACCCTCTTATATGATTACGATCATCTCTTGGAATGTTAACGGTTTCTTAGACCGCATAAAGAGTACTGCAGTACTGCGCTATATCAAGCGATATAGGCCAGATTTCGTTCTATTGCAGGTAGCATCTTTGGGGCTCCCACTGCCCCTTCCTGGTCGATTTGGTTACAGAGTTTGCCACTCTGGCTTCACCAGAGAGTCGAAGGGAGTTGCCCTCCTCCTACACAAGTCCCTTCCACAGACAGTCACCAAAGTACATGAGGAGCCTCAGGGGAGGTACTGGGGGCGAGGGACACATTGCTGCCCAACACTCACTTTACCTATGTGATGTGAGTATTTCTAAAGCGCACGTTCACCAACAGTCTCTTGGCGCTATGAATTGAATAGGGAGGGTTCGAAGCCGAAGCAGTCTAGTTAGAAGCTAAAGTAAAAAGCCAAGTTTTGAGCAATTTTCTAAACCGTACATAATCTTCTTCAGAGTAATCGGCAACGAGTTCCACAGTTTCGGGCCCAGCATAGAGAACCGAGACCCTCCAGTGCGTTTACGTCTGAATCTCGGTACAACCAATTGATTCAGATGCATAGATCTAAGGGTGCGCTGGGGGGCATACTTGCTGATTCTCGATGAAATATATCTGGGACCGGTACCCTGAATGGCTCTAAAAAGGATACATCCCGTTTTAAACCGGGAGCCAGTGGAGTTCTTTCAGCAGTGGGCTAATGTGGCATCGTCTATCCTTTTGATAGATGATTCTAGCTGCTTGATTCTGAATCATCTGTAGACGGTGCTTCTGATGTTGTGGGAGGCCAAGATACAATGCATTTCCATAATCAATTTTGGAAAGAATCAGGGCGATAATGATTTGGATACTAGCCTCTCTGCTGAAGAATCTTCTAATCTTGCGCAGCTTACGAAGCTGGCCGAGGTAACCGATCCAATCTGGGAGCTCATGGTGAGATCCGAGTCAATTTGTATCCCCAAACTCTTAATCACCGGCTTGGGGAGCGGTGCAGCGCCAAGCTCCGGGGGCCAATGTGTGGGAGTCCAGTGCATGAGTTTGTTTTTTCGGTACAATTATTTCAGTTTTTTCGGAATTCAATTTTAACTGATTGTTGTTCATCCAGTTTTTGATGAACAGCATGGAATTCCTGACGATTTCCTCCGATTTAGGTGACTCTTCAATAGTAAAAATTAGCTGCATATCAGCATAATTATAAATCCTAATCCCCATCTGCCGGAGACTGGAAATGAGTGGACGTATATAAACATTAAAAAGAATCGGAGAAAGAGAGGAACCTTTCCGGACTCCACAGCTCATATCTACAGTGTTCGATTTAAAAGGTGAGAGCCACACCGATTGCTTGCGGCCCTCTATAAAGGATCTAAACCAATCCAGGGCGGAGCCCCCCAGACCAGAAGCGGCTAAACGATCCAACAGTATATCCTGGTTAACGGTATCAAATGCCGCAGACCGGTCTAGGAGTATAAGGGCCTGAGTACAGTCCACATCTGCCTGGCCTTTAAGGTAGTCTATAACCGACAATATAACTGATTCCGTAGAGTGTGATGGACGGAAACCTGCCTGGTGAGTGTCCAAAAAGTTAGAAGCCTCTAGAAAAGAGCTAAGACATCTGGCTACATGGGTCTCCAATAGTTTAGCAGGGAAAGGGAGGAGAGATATTGGCCTGTAATTCTCCAGCTTATGAGGGTCCAAGCCTTGCTTTTTTTGCAATGGGATAACCACTGCTTCCTTGAAAACTGAAGGCACAGTACCTTGGGAAAGAGAGATTCAAAAGCTGAAGGACAGTATCAGAAAACGCCAAATAAATGGCTTTTAATATATGAAGAGGACATACCTCTTTAGGGGAGCCTGATTTTACCTTATTTACAAGGTCAAAGAGGAGCTTCCTGCCCCCCTGCAGTTGCTGCAGCCCCCACCCCCCACCCTGCAGGCACTCAGCTCTCTACTAGTGGCCCTTCCCCTGGGATTACCCTTGTAGGCGGGGACTCTAATGCAGTTCTGGGCCCCAAGTGGGACATTTCAACTGCCCCTCGTTCTGGAAGGCGGGCTCACTCAGCACGTCTAGTGGCCTGGGGGGAACTCAATGGGCCTTTGATACCCCTGGCGCTCATGGCACCCTTCGCTACAGGCACACGCATCAGTCCGCGGCCCACAATACAGAGTCATGGATTGACCTTCTGTAGTTGCTGGCAGCAGATCTCCTATCATTGCGTTGAATCTGGAATCTTCTGTGTGGTATATCTGATCATACCCCCTTCCTACTGAATGGGGTGCCCAGCCACAGGATCAACACCCAGTCTGGGGAAGCAGTGTGTGGCATCTAATGGACCCAGAGTGTGCTGCCTTCGTAGAGGAGGAACTGCAGGCCTGTTTTCAAAGAGTCGTGGGCTCCGTATCCTCGGCGGAAACGCTCTGGGCAGCTGGCAAACCCACCCTGAAGGGACTATTCAAAGGCCATGTGCGGCGGCGAGAATCCCTGCACAAAGCACAGCTAACAGATCTAGAGGCCAACATTCTTAACTTGGAGCACCAGGCTCATGGCTCCAACACAGATGACATGACCAGCCTACTAGCAGTAGCGCGGTCTAAACTGCGACAGGTCTCCCTTGAAGAGGTGAAGCAGTGCTGAAGGGCCTCAACCCAACGGGTCTATGAATCGGGGGACAAATCTGGTAAACTGTTATAATGGTTGGCGACCCGCAATGTTATAACTAGAATAGTTACAAAAGCACTGTCATAGCACACCCTTATTAGTAACAAATAATTTCACAAAAGTATTTATCAAATAAATAAATATCATGGCACAAAATATTGAAATCCTTAAGTCCACAGGCGAGTAAATCCTATTCAGATCATGTGTAAGTTTTGAAATACCATCCACAGATCACATCCATTGAAAAAAGTTCTCATTTATTCATATGCAACAAATTCCCAGCAGTTATTGAAGCCAACACGTGTTTCGTCTGTACATATCAGTATTCAGACTTTTTCAAGGCAGAATAGCTCCTTATTAGTAGTGTCCAAGTATACACTGCTGATAATATAATTAATGGGAAATCTGGCAGGTCCACCGCTCCACCCGTTCGGTGCTCCCAATGGTGCTATTTCTTGTTGTCAAGGATATTCCCCGAATCACATCTTGGGCAAGTAGTGCCCCTCGTAGTCTTATCAGTGACGACACACTGTCAATAGAATAAAAAACACCACTCTTTTCAAGTCGGGCCAAACCTTGATAAGTCGATCCCTTCTCACGCCTGCATAATAGAAGAAAACCCCGGTCCGTGTACTTGTTACTGTCTCACCGAACTGTGGACTTAAGGATTTCAATATTTTGTGCCGTGATATTTATTTATTTGATAAATACTTTTGTGAAATTATTTGTTACTAATAAGGGTGTGCTATGACAGTGCTTTTGTAAATGTTAATGTGCATGTTCTTTGTAACTTGCCGGTAGCACCGTTTGGTAGTAGGTGCTTTCAGTTATTTGAGCACCCCATGACTTTTTGTAGTATTGAACAAAATTCACGCTTATATTAGTTACCTATTATATTGTTGTTGTTCTTTTCTTGATGTGCGGTTTTTCCCTTCAGGGATTGCTACTACCAGTCGTTTATTTATAACTAGAATAGTGCCTGCCATTCGAGACTTAGCTGGCAATCTCCAGGAAGACCTGCCGGTGAATGTGCAGGTCTTTGTGGCGTTCTATCTGGACCTGTATGAAATGTGCCCACCTCATAACCCCTCAGAGACTGAGAAACCCCTTCTTTGGGAAATTCCACTGCCCTTCATCCCATGCTCCCTGGCCCACAAGTTACACGAACCTTTAAAGGGTGAGGAGGTCGACCAGGCCATATCCGGACTCCAATCGGGGAAGACCCCTGGTCCAGACATCTTCCCAGTTGAATACTATAAGAGATATTGTGCTATTCTGACACCTCACCTGCCGGCCTTCTATGCAGAGTAGTTACGGCAGATATCGTTCCCCCCTCCCCAGACCTAGACTGTGCTACTATCGTTGTTAAGCCTAAGGTGGGACTTCCTACAGACCGGTGCTCTTCCTATCGCCCGATCTCTTATTAATGCGGACATGAAGGTCTTTGCTAAAATCCTAGTGACTAGGCTGAGCCGAACCCTGTCCCACCTTATTAATCTGGACCAATGTGGTTTTATGCCGGGTAGAAGCACCCGCCACTGTATTAGTCGAGTGCAATTGGCTCTTTCACAAGCTCATCGCCTGGACGGCAACCAGGCCCTCATCCTGGTGGATTTTCATAAGACTATTGATACAATCTCTTGGTTCTTCCTTGATGCAGTCCTCCTACAAGCAGGATTCGATCCATTATTTTGCAGAATGGTGCATCTTCTGTACACTACCCCCATTGCTCGGGTGGGTATCAATGGCGTTTTATCCCCCTTATTCCAGAACCGTAGATGCACATGTTACTATTTGCCTGGCTATAGAACTGTTGGCCCGTCTAATATGCTGCGATGCTCAGATAATGGGCTGAACATGGGAAGGAGGATTCAAAGATCGGATAGTGCTCTACGCCGACATTCTTCTTTTCCTTGGCGACCCCATGACCTCTGGCCCTCGTTACCTGGAGGTCCTTCCTCTCTATGGGGAGGCCTCTGGCATCCAAGTTAATGCACGTAAATCCTTACTGGTGGAAGTGACTGGGGATGCTGGGGGACAACACTGGTGCCCTGACATACCTCTTCAGCGGAACTCCTTTATGGGTCTTGGGATTTCTATATTATGCCTCCCAGACCTGGCTTGGATCCTTAACTTTCAACCATTGGCTTCGACCCTCGATTGTGACCTGCGCAGGTGGAGCAGACTGCTACTGAACCCCATGGGGCGCATTACACTCTTTAAAATGATGTGCCTCCCCAGCTAATTATAGGTCTTAAAGAACCTTCACTATCCGATCCCCCGGAGGTGGTTCCATTCCTTGATCTACAGACTCTCATCCTTTGTATGAGCCGGCAAGCGCCACTGGGTGGCGTTCAGCTTGGAGCGAAAGTCTACCTTCGACAGTGGACTTGGTATGTTCAACATCCACGGATACTATCTAGCGACACATTTGGTGCCCATAAACGAGTGGTTTGCAAGGGGCTGAGATGACCTCTCCCACCGCTTGGAACTTCATCTCCTGGGCTTCGAGGGGCTTCTTGATTTGCTTTATGAGGGTCGAATGCCCCTAACAACCCCATACTGCACACAGGTGGTGGCGCTTTGTTGGGGGCAGCATTGTCCTTTATTCAGTGGGACTGCCAACTGACGGGCTTGACCTCCCTCTGGCACCGGCGACTCAGGAAAACCTCACAGCCTTATGTCCAACAAACAATGGGTTTCTCCATTACATTGCACGTATTCCAGAAAACAGGTTTCCCTGTGTTAGGAGTTTAAAAGAACACTGATTAACAAACATTGGTAAAGCAAACGCATTTAAAAGACAATGAGTCTTAACAGTCGAGCAAGAAAAAGCAATAAAAAACATGTCACTTGCTGGTGCAAAACAATTAAAAAAAAGGATTGCTTTGTGTATGCAAAACATCTATGAGATAAAGAATTAAATATGGGATTAAAGAGTGTACTTTTTAGATGCAGAATATTCTAAACAGCCAACAGGAATACGGCGATACGCAAATGCTCTTGTGGCTAATCTAAAATGTCATTGACAAGGTCTCAAACCAATGGTTGAGGGCTCTTGAGCCAAAGAAGCCAATGGCTGAAGGCAGCTGAACCAAAACCCCTTACAAGATATGCAGAATTCTGTAACTCTTCCCTGAATGATGCAAGCACCCTTACACAGCCGAACTAAACACAGAAGTAGCAGATTCGCACTTGAAGAAACTAGTGTGGAAAAGAATAAATGATACCTTTTCATGCAGGTGACCATGTACATCAGTCGAGGGGTGCAGATCATAGGCTGATCAGTAAGAATTGCTCTTATGGCCTGCTTCACACAGTAATCTGGTTTCAATGGTGGGAGGAAGGGCTCAATTTCTTTCCTGAAAGAAAATATTTTAATTATAAAATGCAGTCTGATCGGTGAGCGGATGCAAACCGCTTTAATGTTCATCAATGCCAGCGTAATGCTCTCCACATGGAAGGAAACTGGGACTGCCAATTGCTTGCTTTTCTTAGAAGACTTTCTCTAAAACCAGTTTATTCCAGGGTAAAATTAAGCTGTGGACACAACCATTGTGTCACTGAAAATAAATATTGGCGCACTGGGGAAATAAGCATGTGGATACTGGGCTTGTTCTGCAAAAGAGCGTTCTCATGCTTTGTTTTTTATGAGTATTAGATACATATTTCTTGTGAGAGGTCACACACTACACATACCACTTCCATGTAGCCCTTTTTTATCGATTTCACACGAAAACTATGGTGCACCATCAAGGGTTCTATAAAAAAAGGGTTTTGCACATTTTTTCTGGCCAAAAGATTGTGATTGTTACTGATATTTGGTTTATCAGTTAGTTATTCATAAGGCAACACAGAGAGTTACAAGGAATTCACAATGGAACCCCAGGTGTGTGGGTAACATCCATTAAGGTTCTCTTAAAATAGACCAGTTCACCGGCAGGCATGGGTAAATACACAGTATTTCATTTCAGGCTCACACATTTTGAGGGGGGGGGGTGAGTGTAGATTTTCAAACTAAGTGAATCATAAACCAGAACTAGCTAGTGTAGCTAATTTCCAAATAAGAGAGAAGAGAGGTTGAGCATTCTTTCTTTACAAAGGTGAAATAAAGTGACGTGTTTAAGTTTAGGAATGTTAATACAGCTACAAAATCATCCTTTCTCCGGTTTAAAGAATTCAGACGTCAAATTTCGTGCGTTACTAATTTGTGTGCCAAGCGCTTACACTTCGTAATACCTGCTGGTACAATGCACTCAAAGCGCAGAATCCACCCTTTTTGCTTCCTTTCGAGAACATGAGCAAACAAGCATTGGCAAGCCAATAGGTCAGGAGTTAGATGCCTCCTTTTGGCTTCGTCAATGCGTGCTTTGTCATGGCTTTTGTGAAACAACTGCTGGGGGGAGCAAAAAAGAAAACATGGCTAAAAGCAAAACATTTTTGGGTCTTAGATGCACACATTACTACGTTATTGTATTTCCCTGGCACTGAAGGGAACCACTTTGCGTGCGGATGTGCTTCTTGTGAAAAAGCAGCATACAGGCACTCGCAGTGAAGTTATCCAATGGCTGAAGTGTGCTGACCCATTGCCCCATGCTGTTTTGGAAGTAAAAGAAAAATGTAAATAACAGCAACAGACAAATGGAAGAAGAGGCTGACTGAAAGCCTCTATAAGTATATATATATATATATATATATATATATATATATATTTTTTTTTTCACTGAAAAAAACCATAGGTTTCAGGCACGTTATAGTTAGAAATTAGCATTTAAAAAACCTTACAAATTCACTGAAAAAACCATAGGTTTTAGGGACAGTTATAGTTAGTTGGACATTGCACTCGTACAAAACCCGTGAAATTCCCCAGTTATAGTTAGTTCAGCTAATTATAACTCGCACCCCCGCAATGCACTGCTGATGACGTCACATATTACATCACTCATGACATGGTCAGTGACATCACTCATGACATCACTGATGACATCACAAATGACATCATGCACGTGATAATCTGATGCACCTCCTCACACCCTAATATAACCTTTGATACACCCACTCTAAATTACAGACTGCCATTCGCAAAACCATAGACACTCCAACACCAATAACTACATACCCACTCACTGATTGTTAGGTCTACACACATCCACTCACTCACCCGTACAGTCACTCATACTTACGGTCACTCAGTACAGGACTATCATATGCACTCATACACCTACATAGACACTCGCACACCGCCACTCATCCATAGAGGTACTCACACACCTAGTCAGTCATGCAAATAATTAATCACACTGCCATTTACTCACCTATACAGTTATACACACCAGCTCACTTACTCATACAAATACTAGCACATTCTTACGCTCTTATACGATCACTGATACAAGTATACACTCATCCATACAGCCACTCTCACAATCACTCACTCTCACTTACAGCCATTTATATACTCCAACACACATATATACTGCCTTTCACATATGTAGTTACTCACACATGTACCACTGAGATATACATTCACTCACTAACACACCCATACACACACTCACCCACCCATACAGTCCATCACAGATGCACTCTTGAAACCATGCACCCAGTGAATCACCCACTCACACATCTATGCACAGAGTCACACACACCCCACCCACACAAACACTCAGGCACCCATACAGATACTCAGACAACCAATCAATAACTCATATAGACACTCATGTAGCTATTCACAAACCCATGCAGCCGCTTACACAGCAACAGACAGACGGATACAGACATTCACACAGTTTAGTCACTAACCCATGCATTCAGTAAGATACGTTTAATCACTCACATAGAGTTAGTCACGCACCTAGTAAATCATCCATTCAGACACTTATACACCCACTCATTCTTCAATACGCCTTTCCCTATATATATTAAACATATTTAAACTTTACAGAAACACACAGTCACTGGATGATGTCATCAGTGATGTCACCAGTGATGTCACTGACCAAGTCATGAGTGATGTAATATGTGACGTCATCAGCAGTGCATTGTGGGGGCGCGAGTTATAGTTAGCTGAACTAACTATAACGGGGGAATTTCACGGGTTTTGTACGAGTGCAATGTCCAACTAACTATAACTGTCCCTAAAACCTATGGTTTTTTCAGTGAATGTGTAAGGTTTTTTAAATGCTAATTTCTAACTATAACGTGCCTGAAACCTATGGTTTTTTCCAGTGAATTTCAAAGGTTTTGTAAATGACAATTTTTAAATGTATTAATTGTTATATTTTATTTTTTGATACTGATTTACTACATTTTTTTTTTTTACTATTTATTTTTAGATATTTTATTTTTTAAAATTACATTACACATTACAAAATATACTTTCTCAGAATGAATGACTTTAGTTTAAATACTTTGCAAATAGGCAATAGACTTTTAAGTACAGTAGTTACAGTTGTTGCAATGGGCAACACAATTTCAAACACAATGCAACATTGAGCTCAATGTGAATTTCTAGTTAAATGCAATTAGTTACTTTATGGATTACTTTTCTAACCACAGGACTGGATCCTAGTTTCAGTCCTGGGACATCTCCTGTAAACAGTTGAGTAAAAGCGTTTGTTACAGTAGTGATTTTTAAGGAATATTATTGTATTTAAAAAATTGACAAACTTTTTCACATAGAATCACCAATGTTATCCCATGGGAGGAAATTCACTTAGCAGGTAAGTAGTGTTATCGTTACTTTTTCTTACTCAGTGGTGGATCCTGGATCCAGCACTGGTGCATCTCCTGTAAACAGTTGAAAGAATGCGTTTAAGTCATACAGGCGATTTTTAAGGAATATTTGTAGTTTGTGAAAATCGACACTTTGAAACTTTTCTGCTGAAAACCAGACAATGGATTCCTATGGAAGGAAATACAAGTTACTGGTAAGTACGGTTAGAATTACTTTTCAGGATCAGTACTGGGCTAAAAGATGCAGCACTGAGGTCTCTCCTGATAACAGGTGAGTAAATCGAAATTCGTAGTTCGGCTGATTTTAGAGAAAAATTTGCACAATGTTGAAGGAAGGGGGTGGGGCCTGAGGTGACATGTCTGCAAACACGCCCTGTGGCGCGTTTTAAGTTGGAGAATTAATTCCTCCTCAATCCCGAGGGTCCCTAGGGGCCAACTAGCCGACCAGATACCTCCAGTATGCGCCAGAGAGCTGCGTTGCAGAGAGGTGTTCAGAGGCCACGCCCCTTTTTACACCTCTCTGCAACGCAGCTCTGTGGCGCTTTCTGGACGTACCTGATGGGCTAGTTGTCCCCAGGGACCCTCAAGATTGAAGGGGATTTAATTCCCCATCTTAAAACGCGCCACGGGGCCTGTTTGCACACATGTCACCTGAAGCCCCGCCCCCTCCCTTCAGCACTGTGCAAACGCGCCCCGTGGCGCGTTTTAAGTTGGGGGATTAAGTCCCCTTGAATCCTGAGGGTCCCTGGAGTCCAACTAGCCCACCATGTACCTCCAAAAAGTGCCCCAGAGCTGCGTTGCAGAGAGGTGTAAAAGGGCGTGGCCTCTATACACCTCTCTGCAACGCAGCCCCTGGCGCATACTGGAGGTTCCTGGTGGGCTAGTTGGCCCCCAGGGACCCCCAGTATTCAAGGGGAATTACTTCCTTCTTAAAACGCGCCAGGGGGTGCGTTTGCAGACTGCTGCAGGGAGGGGGCGGGGTCTTTTTTTTTCCCCTTTTTTTTTGTATGGGAGGGGGGCTGCGTGGCCCCCCCTTCCCTCGGCCACTTTTGGCCCCAGGGACCCCATCCCCCGGGGCATGCCCTCTTTTTTTTTATTTAAATCTTTGGAGAGGGGCTGTGTGGCCCCTCTCAGGCCATTTAAGGCCCCGGGGACCCCATCCCCCGGCCTTTACGTTTTTTTTTGTTTTTTTATAATTTTTTTTTTGGGGGGAGGGGAGCTGCGTGGCCCCCCCTCCCGGGCCACTAATGGCCCCGGGGACCCCATCCCCCGGGGCCTGGCCACTCGTTGGGGACCGTGGGGGTTCCCCAATCCCTGCACGGTCCCGCCGGCTCCCCGCGTCCTGCGGGCGCCGGCGTGCTTTTCCATAAGGGGAGCTGCTGACATGCAGCTCCCCTTATGGAAAAGCAATTCTGCTGCTTCATTGAAGCGAGAGCAGGTTTCCCTGCTCTCGCTTCAATGAAGCAAAGCAGTTTGCAATCACAGGACGGGAGCCGCGAGGCTCACATCCTGTGATTGCAAACAGCAGTGTCCCGGGGTAGGCACCCCGGGACACTACAGGAGCCGGCCCTGGGGGTGGCGGTCCCCAGGGCCACCACAGGTTCCAGGAGGGGGCCGCGCGGCCCCCTCCCACCATCTACAAAGCCCCGGGAGGTGGCGGTCCCCGGGGCATGTGGGGGCTGGAGCCCCCACACAGGTATTTTTATTAAAAAGAAGCCCCGGGGTGGCGGTCCCCGGGGCTGCGGGGGGCCGTGAGCCCCCGCTAACATTATAATTTCAAAGCCCCGGGGGTGGCGGTCCCCGGGGCTTGGGGGGCCTCTAAGGCCCCCCCATACATAAAATTGAAAACCACGCATGCCCCCGGGACTTGGCCCACCCGGGGGCCAATTAACAACGAAGCGTGGGAGCCCGCGCTTCGTTTTTTATATATAAATAAAAAAATCGACAGGATCTGCGCACCCAGCGCGTTTTTTACAGGCCTAGGGGGTCAGGGTGTTTCTACCCTGCCCCCTTTTTGCGTTTTGCGCGATTGTTTTTACTGTTTTCTTGTGACTCTGTTGTACCGAGTCACAAGATGGCTGCCAACACTTCCTGGTTTGGAGTGTTGACAGCCAATTAGCATACAGCTGGTCATCGGGAGGGTGCACGGACCCTCCGCGGCCATAGATAAATATGTGTTTTTACTTTTGATTTTCTCAGCACTTCTTACCACTTTTATCAGATCATTTTTTTCATGATGATATACTGTGTTCATTTATTTTAGTGGTACAATTATTTGTCCATTTAATTATTGTGTTGATGTTGGTTCTCCCTTTTGAAGTTACACATAATCGAAACATATAGTAACATAGTAACGTTCAGGACCTTAAACCCTAGAGGCCTCAATCAGGACGAAGAACTTTATGTGCATCTTTGAAACCAGTGTGAACTTATAGAAGCAAAAACTGAAATTGGAACCAAATTGACATCAGTCTTGAACAAACAATCGTAAAACAGACAAAGTATAGAGAAAAAATATCGCGCACGAAAAGGAATCTGCCCACTGGAGGGCGTGAAATTATGTGTAACTTCAAAAGGAGAACCCACATCAACACAATAATTAAATGGACAAATAATTGTACCACTAAAATAAATGAACACAATATATCATCATGAAAAAAATGATCTGATAAAAGTGGTAACCGTCTCCCACTGGAGGGACTTTAAACTCGAACTTCCTTATAATCAAATTCGTGTGTGGTACCTCTAAAAGAAAATAATTTGTAAAAATGTATTTTTTCTTTTTGCCTTTCAAATTTAAAAAAAAGAAAAAAAAATTAAAATATACATTCACCTTCACATTTCACTTAATAATTATGCATGTCACTACACTTATTTAATCACATAATGTGTGCCATGTGTAAAAAGCCCTATGAGGTTTAACTACAATAACCAGAATGCCTCATGTGAAACGGAAACAGGAAGTTACTTCCCCTCCCCCTTATTTTTGTAAAAAAAAAAAAAAAAAAAAAGGAAATATAAGGTGTTTGTGAACAACTTGCAATCATCCCGTGATCAAGGTCCATGTGGTAGGACCGAAACGCGTTGGGAATGGCAGAACCCTTGAATTGAATAAATAAGCTTTTTTCAACTTCATCTCGAGTGAGTGCGATCCATTGTTGTGGCAACTTTGTAGAAATATATATATATATATATATATATATATATATATATATATATATATATATATATATATATATAAAAAAATCAAAATTCGACTGATGTCACATGGTGGGAGAGGATACTTATATACAGTATATATACATGAGCATCACTGCGAGTCCCAACATACAGATGCGACTGTGATGCAAGTAAATTCTCAGATCGCACAAAGTACCGGGATTTACGGAAACGCTGTGGCTTGTTCGGAGCAATTGTTAACCTGTTTTTAGTGGGGTGGGAGCCTGAAGAATTAATTCTGGTGATAACTACAACCAAATGGCTGCACTTGATCCTAATGAAAATGGAACAGTGGGATTCTTCTTTACCACCAAAGAATAATGATACTTTCACTTCAGTGAAAAGAAAAACAATTAAAATAATATAACCGCTGCAAATCGGGCCCCAAGCATTCTCAGTCACGCTCTGGTAGATTAGGATTAATGTCGTGACTTAAATTCATGTAACTGCAGTCAATTCAGTTTAAAAAAAAAAATGTAACTGCAAATTAAAGCGGGTTTTAGGCTTGTGTGGACCAGAAGCACCAACTGTATATTATACTCCCTTCGCCAAAACAAATTCCACACATTTTATTAAGTGACTATCTGGTTTCAACAATGTCCGAGTCCACCTGCTAGCCTAAAGCGAGTCAAAAACACCATAGGTCACACTCCAAGAGCCCATTATTTTGGCATCCTGTTACTGCAAGTTTTAGATCCGTTGTGTGGATGGTCCTGTGGTTGACCCAATAAGGGCCGTTACTCGACTGTGCATTTTTCCATTCCTTTTTCTCACAGCATTTTAACTTGCGTCCAATATGTAATACGGTTACCTTGAGTTAAATCAACTCAAAAGGGTCACAGCCGACAGGCAATGCATGCCTTGACTATATATATCACAAAACGGACAGACCAGCTGTTAATCAAAGTGTGGGTCAAGGATCATGCATTTTTTGTTGAGAGGTTCGAGGAGAGAGGTGCAGCTTGGTACCTACAACTTGATTGTGTTAATGCAGCTAGGTGGAGAGGAGGAGAGGGAGTAAAAACACACCTTATCCTGCATCCACGGAACATACCCGCGTCCACCAAGTAAGGGCACACAAGAGTAGTTTTAATACCATCTTTATCAGCAGCCTTTATTTCATGGCTCAGTGATTCGTGAAAGCCCACAGCACCAAATTTGCTGGCACAATAATCCTGCAAAGGAGACAAAAGATGCATTGCAATTAGCCAATAAAAACAAGAGATGCATTGCAATTAGCCATTGAAAACAAAATATGCATTGCAATTAGCCAATACAAAAAGGCTCTGAGTGGGCAAACCAACGGTATTCAGAGTGTTGTTTCAAGCATAGGATTACCTGCAACTAGTAAACTCACAGAAAGGGAAAGAAAAAACCGAAATTACATTAGACTTGTAACTGTGTCCTTGTCTTTGACCAAGTGCAGTGTTATGGTACCTTTTGACTAGGTTTGCACTATACAAATAACACATTCAACTATACATGCAAGACTCTTTGATGTGGTTCAGTATTGAAGATATCTATTAAGTAGAAGTCTCTTTAAAGTTAACCAACACCTCTAAAATTAAAGATGTACGATTTAAAGAGTCTTCTTGACAAGGGATGTCTTCCAGGTGACAGGGTTCACCTTTACTGTTACTTTTGAAGAGTTTTTGTCTACCGAATTCTAAATGCACGATTTTGAGTTTTAACTCTAGCATAGTCAAGCAATAAACTTACCCTAAGTTCATACGGGGACTTTCAGGCTATGGTTGCAGTGCATGCCAGGGATCACTTTGCAGTGACCACCATTTTCTATCCACAAAAAGAAGGTCCCAATTCACAAACGTTTTGCTGTGATTTACGCTTGTAAAACTACTACATTTCAGGAGAGTAAGCCATGACCACTCAAAGCAAAATATTTGTGAATCTGACATGCAGTATTTTAGTCTTTTTGGGATGTGGGAGAGGTTCGGTTCTGTGCATTACAATTAGAGAGAGAAAGAGGATTATTTCCACAATCGCACATTCTCATTAACATTCATCGATCACACAAACAATGCAATAATGTGTTGCATAAAACAGCTAAATATGGAAATAGCAGGAGCCTTAGAAAACCACGATTATATATATATGGTTCTGAAAGCCGCAACCATAGTTTTGTGGTATGTCTCATCATAGTCTGACTTGTCCCACCCTGATTAGGAAGTAATATCAGGGTGGCTTCAAGGTGAGGGAGCTCAAAGTAAATGTTACTGGATAAATTAGGGATCCAGAATACTGCTAAAACTGCCTCTCTGTACACCCAAAGAAATTCCCTTTATTAAAGAGTATCAGGGCAGGATTAAAGATTAGAAAAGGGATGTAAAAAAATGGGAGTTTGTGTCAATCAACCTATAAAATGCAAACTTGTTTCAACTGTTGCAACAGCCCATACCAGGTCTCGGGCTGTTATCAAGGTAGGCGAGATTCCTTTTTCTACAATACACTACACATGTATACGTATAGAGGAAACAATAAGTCTTACCTCGCTAATCAATTTTTTATGTCTTATCACCTGTAGGGATAGTAAGTATATGATGTACAACAGTGAACCTACTGTATTACCTTATGCACCGATGCATGTATAATATATACATAATACAGATACCTATTGTTTCTTAACAAATTAGTGAAACTTGTGAATACACAGCAACACACTGCAAATGTGAAGAAAATGTGGATACACTTACAATATGTAACTACTTACCCTATCTGTAGGTTGAGACGACCACCTGGCCTCTACGGAGGTGGTCGTGGTCAAACACTTGGAGAAACAAAAGTTAACGTGTGTGATACAAAAATCCTAATATCTTTACTTAGGCACAGTAAGTGGATAGTGAGCTAATAGTCAGGAAATACTCAGGGATGCAAAGAGGCAGTCTCTATAAGATGCATTCTAAAACCACAATTTGACAATAATCCATGCTGTTGCATCATTCTTTGTGAAATTGCTATCTACTTGTTCTTAGAGTATATAAAGACATTCAAAATGCATGTGTTCTGAGATTGTCATTTGTGCTCGTAAAAGTGCATCTGAAGCTATCAGTGCTTTGGAGGAGGTGGCATCCTCATCACGCATAACCCAAATAGTCATTCGGGCACTATCACACTTAGCTATTCATGAACAGATGTGGATGGCAGGAATTTAAGGTTTGTTACTTGCCTGTAGATACTGAAGGATGGGTGGATAGGATGGGTGGATAGGATGGGGGGGGATGTGGGAGTTTACAAAGGATTTTGTGGTTATGGGGACATTCTGAACTTGATCTGTCACTTGACTTTTGGCTAGTGTAGTTTTAGTTCTGGGATCATGTGGGAACTACTGGTGCATATTAACTCTCTACCTGTGGCATTTTGAATCTTGATGAGCAGTCAGTTTTTGGGTAACCTTTAGACAGATTCCACTGCCATAGTGAATTTGTGCTCCAATTTTTAAAGTGAGTTTTATGTTTTTCTTTCAAGTGATTGTGGCAGTTTCTTGAGGAGTTTCAAATAGCAGCAGGTATGATGATGAAGTAGTTATTTGTTGATTCATGTTCAGTTCAGTCAGACTGCACTCATACAATCTGAACTTTGGCTTGGGAGTAGATGGGGTGCCATCTAGAGTTTAGCATGAGTAGGACAGGGTGTATATCTTCTGTTGTTCATTAACTTTTGTAAGAGTATACCAGCCTTCTTATGTTGGGTTCAATCAGTAGGTGTCTATCCAGTGCACATTCTGGACATGGCAACTATCCATGAGAAAGTTAGGAAGAACTTCCATAACAGTTTTGCAAACATCGGAAGAAAGGATTTGCAAGGGAAACGCACTCATAGAACCCGGTCATGACAAGAAAGTGAATGAGAACCACATTTGAAAATAGTCACAAAGAAAAAGACACAAGAGACAGATTCAATTAAGAGACAAGCAGACAATTCGACAGATTAGATAGATTGTGTCTAGCAATTTTCAAAGGAAAGTTAGGGGAACATAGTGACCACGGGCAGAGGAGGCTGCTCGGGAAGAGTGTCATGGAAAAAACTCACTAAACGAAGCAAAAAGACCATTCTGCCATAAAATCAAGTAGGGAAAGTTCAAAATCTATTAAACTCCCTAAGACGTTTTGTAGAGCATTTCAAAGCAAATATACTGATTAGATGCCTGTTCAGAGCCTCTCTTGACTGTAGAAACAGAGCCTACTGGACAGATTATTCCATGTAAACATTTGAAAAACCTACAAACAAGCCAAGTCATATAGGAAGGTATAAAGGAAGATTGGTGTGGCCTCTGTGACCTCATACCTTCACTCTTTAGCTCATGAATAAGGTTGCTGTCACACGAAGCATATTAGCTTCCTGGTGCAAGGCTAAATAATGTGGTTTAAAAATACATTCCAACAAGCATTTGCAATGCAATAGGTCTCGCATTTACAAGAGTTTGAGCTATTCGCATTGTAAATTACCATGCCTTTTATTTATGTGTTGTTTTTAAAACAGATAAATAAAAGGCATGGTCATTTACAATACCAATAGCTTAAACGGCGCCTGTCCTATAAAGAGCAAAAAAAAGTGTTAGGAGCAGGCAGGACAAAGCTATTTGAGAAAATCGTGCTCGGAGCCTGTAATTAAAGCCTACAGAGTAACAACACACATAACACAGGGTGTCCTCATAGGAAGCTACAAAATAAGACAAGGCGGTACTAAGGTTGGACTACTAAGCCAATTGACCAATTTAAAAACAGTTTACAGTGGACAATGACAAAAGCCAATGAAAAATATGGGCGGAGCTTCAAGTCCATACCTCAATACAGCATGCTTTGCAGTGCAGCGCATGCACTGCCCAGGCTCGACCTAAAAAGGACCGGTTCACTACTACTGATTATCATACGGTATGCTGCCACCACCGCGCTTGTGCTGCTTAGCTCCTGATGAAGGCGGTAGCCTTCCACCACTATGAGGGTAGCACTTTGGCACCCCTCTCAGTCCAACAAGACTACAATCAGTGACACAGGCCTATGTCATGGCACACACACTTGATCCGTATTCACCCATGACAAAAACGTCAGCAGTAGAGATCCAGACAACAGTACCGATGGGCACTCAGGTCATGGGTACATGTCTTTACCATGCAGAGGACTTTTTCGTCCCAACAGTGCACCTCAGTCTTGACCCGCAGAATCTCCTTATAGTCCAGTAATAAGAATCATAAGCATCTCTACCAATGACCTCAATCCCCCAGAGTCAAAAATATGGAGATGGTGAATGCCATTAATTCAGGATGTGACCCAGAGGGCAAAGGACGCATGTGAGTTTGTCACTACTACCCAGGCCGGTGACCCTTTCTTTTCTGATTGGGACAGGTGTGCCTAGCTATATGAGCTGCACTGGAAAAGAAGGCAGGCAAAAATGGGACTACGGACTACACTGAGACATGTGGAAAAGTCTGTCACTATTGCCTACAATAAGAAAGAAGGCAAGCGAGTTTGCCATTGCTTGTTATATTGGGACAGAAGTGCGGGTAAGGTTGTGAATAAGAGGTGCATTGGGACAGGTGGGTGTCAATTATAGACAACACTAGGACATAAGAGTCAAACCTATTACTACATGCTATCCTAATAAAGATGTCAGGCAGTTCTGTCACTGTAGACTACAGTTAATCAAAAGCAGGGTCTCTGGAATTATGCGGCACAGTAGTGCCAAATTATGCCTAAATAACACGACATGAAAAGGCAAATTATGTAGCATAATGCAGCACATTGTGCAATGGGTTTACTTCTTTATTTTGTCATTTTTATGAAGCTTAACACTGGGTATAGGCTTCACCACATTAATAGCAGTCTAACACCCATATACAGCAACAAGCAAGGGAACCACTTAACCTTTGCGAAGGGCCTTCCGCAGCACTGCAACGTGTCGCTGCGTTTTTAGCCATTTTTCATCCGTTTGAGCTAGAAACAAACTTGTTTGTTAAAATCTGCAAAGTATGCAGCTGAAGACGGATTATGCATATTGAGAGTGTCACTATTACATAACAGGTATATTTGCAGGGCATGACCCCTGAGGAGTATCTTTGCGCTATTGCCAGATAACATGTGTTTATTGTTACACTGCTCATTTTTCAACCTTTGAAGGATGAATTACTGGGTTGATTCCCTGAGATTTTAGCCTGTGGCCATTAAATTAAACACAGGTCTCTGGAATGGACGCATTAGTTCACGGAGCCACGAGACAAATAAACCACCCTCAGACAAATTGCAGGAGAGTCCGTCACTAAATTCAAAAGGTAGGCTGGTGAGTTTCTATACACTCTGTCATTGGGTGGTGAATGAGTTACTGTAGACTGCACTGACATTGTAGGCTGGTGAGTCTGCCATTATAGTATATACTCCGTCATTAGGTGCTGAGTGAGTTACTGGAGATTACACATAGGCTGGTGGTTTCTATACACTCAGTCATTAGGCGGTGAGTGACTGCGCTGAGACTGCACTGAGACTGTAGGCTGTTGAGTCTGCCACAGTATGTCAAACTGAGACAGAAGGCGGGTGTGTCAGTCACTACAGACCACTGAGAGATAATGCGCAGTTAGAACAAGTTACTTACCTTCGGTAACGATATATCTGTAAGAAACATAAGTTAGTTATAGATTCCTTACCTTAGAATTACCCCCAGGTGTCAGACTGGATCCAGAAAGTTTTTCGTCAGCAGTATTCCTGCACGTCGGAAGGTGGCGTCGGTCGGCTCCGCGTTAGTCATCGGCGTTGTGGTCGCCGGGATGACGTCGCAGTAGCTACATAGACGCCGCCCTCGCACGCTAACATCAGTTCTGTACAAGACTTTCCATGCCAGAAGCGCAGAGCCATGCAAGACACCGACCACTGGTGCACAAAACTAGGCCCCTGAAAGGATGTCCTTAACCCTAGAAGTCAGTTCGCAGAACGGGGAGGATGGGTGGGGCGGTAAGGCATCTATAACTAACTTATGTTTCTTACAGATATATCGTTACCGAAGGGAAGTAACTTGTTCATCTGAAAAGAAACAGTTAGTTATAGATTCCTTACCTTAGAATAGATACCCCAGCAATACCAACCCCGGAGGTGGGTCTTCGAACTAAGTTCACACCAGAAAGTCCTGGAGAACAGAACAGCCAAAGAAGCAGTCTCGCCGGACTTGGCTGTCCAGGAAGTAGTGCTTGGTGAACGTGTGCAACGATGCCCATGTAGCAAGCCTGACAGATGTCATTCAGAGGGACTCCCCGTCCCAAAGCAGTGGTGGCTGCCGTCGCACTGGTGGAATGGGCGCGCAGTCCCCCTGGAGGCTCCTTCTTTGCCAAAGAATAGCAAGCTTTGATGCACAGAACGACCTACCTGGAGATGGTCCGTTTGTGCACGGCCCGACCTTTCTTAGCGCCCACATAATCAACAAAGAGCTGGTCGTCCACCCGGAATTGTTTTGCGCGATCCAAGTAGAAGGAAAGCGCACGTTTTGGATCCAGACGGTGGAGCCTCTCTTCCTCTTTTGAAGGATGCAGAGGCGGAAAGAAGGTGGGCAAAGTGATGGTTTGGCCAATGTGGAAAGAAGTAACCACCTTTGGAAGAAAGGAAGGTCTAGTTTGCAGGACAACCTTGTCCGGATGGACAGCCAGAAAGGGAGGCTTGGAAGAAGGAGCTTGTGGCTCACTCACCCTGCGTGCAGAGGTGATGGCCACCAGAAAATCAGTTTTTAAAGTGAGAAGCCTGAGAGGACAGTTCTGTAGTGGCTCAAAGGGAGCGCACATAAGATAGGTAAGAACCAAGTTCAAATCCCACTGGGGCATTACGAAGGGAACCGGAGGAAAAAGATGAGTAATGCCCTTAAGGAATCTATTTACAACAGGGGACTTGAAAAGAGAAGGCTGATCAGGAAGCCTAAGGAAGGCTGAAATGGCCGAGAGGTAGCCCTTTAGAGTGCCCAGAGCAGAGCCCTGCTGGGCCAAAGAAAGGAGGAACAAGAGCACCTCAGAAAGAGGGGCTGAAAGGGGATCCACAGCCTTTGCTGTGCACCATGCCACAAATGTGTTCCATAGTGGAGGGACGCCTGGCTGCCAAGATAATATTGCAGACTTCGGGAGGCAGGTCAAACGACGTCAACTGCCGCTGCTCAATCTCCCCGCAAGGAGGTAGAGGCTGGACAGGTTCGGGTGGAGGACCATCCCCTGCTGCTGCGACAGAAGATCCTCCCGAAGAGGCAGTCGGATCGGAGGATCGATGGCCATGTTGAGGAGCTCGGGATACCAGACTCTTCGTGCCCAATCCGGAGCCACAAGAATGACTTGGGCCCGGTCGCGCTTGATCTTCTTCAGCACGCTCGGCAGAAGTGGTATAGGCGGAAAGGCGTATAGAAGACCGCAACTCCACTCGCGACGAAAAGCGTCGCCTAGCGAGTGCCGCCTTGGAAATTCCAAAGCACAGAACTGCAGACATTGCGCGTTCTCTTCGGTGGCGAATAGATCTAACCAAGGCTCTCCCCACTGCTGAAAGAGACCTTGCACCACCTCAGAGTGAAGACGCCATTCGTGGTCCATCATGCACCTGAGTTCGTCCGCCCTGGCGTTCAGGGAACCTGCCAGTTGTTGAACCACCAGGGATATGCCCTGATGTTTGAGCCATGTCCAGAGGCAGAGGGCCTCCTGACATAGCGTCCATGACCCCACCCCGCCTAGTTTGTTGCAGTACCACATGGCAGTGGTGTTGTCCGTGAACACCTGCACTACTCTTCCCCGGACAGAGGGAAAGAATGCTTTGAGCGCAAGACGAATTGCCCGAAGCTCCAGAAGGTTGATGTGGAGTCCGGACTCCACCAGAGACTAGAGGCCTCTGATCTCCACCTCCCCCATGTGGCTGCCCCATCCCAGAAGTGATGCATCGGTCACCACTGTGAACTCTGGTTGAGGAAGGGAGAGGGATCTGCCTTCGACCCAATCCTGGTTCGTTAGTCACCACTGCAATTGGTGTGCAGTGCCCTCCGAGATCTGGACGCAATCGGACAGATTCCCCTGATGTTGTGCCCACTGAAACTTCAGGTCCCACTGCAGAGCCCGCATATGCCATCTGGCATGGTCCACCAGCAGGATGCAGGAGGCCATCAGACCCAGCAGCCTGTGGGTCATCCTGACCGAAACCCAGGATAGAGGCTGAAAGATCGGAATCATAGCCCGAATATCCCAGACTCGCTGTTCGGGAGGATAAACCCGGAACTGCGTCGTGTCCAGAACCGCTCCGATGAAGAGGAGCTTCTGAGAGGAGGTCAGGTGTGACTTCGGCACGTTGATGGAGAACCCCAGCGAATGAAGGAGGTCAGCCGTAGTCTGGAGGTGGGAGACGACAGCCTGGGGCGAGCCCGCCTTCAACAGCCAGTCGTCGAGATAGGGGAAGACTGAAACCCCTGATCTGCGCAGATGAGCAGCGACCACCGCCATCACTTTGGTGAACACCCGAGGGGCGCTGGTAAGGCCAAAGGGGAGCACGGTAAACAAAGTGCTCGTGGCCTACCGTGAACCGCAAGTAACGCCGGTGGGCCGGCAGGACGGGGTTGTGAAAGCAAGCGTCCTGACAGTCCTACGCAACCATCCAGTCTCCAAGGTCGAGGGCAGACAAGACCTGAGCGAGCTTCAACATTTTTAACTTCTCCTTCCAGAGGAAGCGGTTGACGTTCCTGAGATCCAAGATAGGACGCAGGTCTTTGTCCTTCTTGGGCACCAGAAAGTAGTGGGAATAGCAGCCACGACCTACTTCTGGGACAGGAACGCGCTCAATGGCTCCCTTGGCCAAGAGTGCCGAAACTTCCTGGTGGAGAAGGGCCAGATGATCCTCTGACATGCGATGGTACTGAGGTGGCATGGATGGAGGGGTAGTCTCGAAGGCGAGGGAGTAGCCCCTTCGGTCTATCTGCAAAACCCACCTGTCCGACGTGATGGTGCGCCAGTGGGGGAGGTGATGGTGAATCCGGCCACCCACTGGCATTTGGTGGCCCTGAAAGGTCGGACTAGGAGGGTTTGGAGGCTGCTGTGGAGGGGGCTGTGGTGGACTGGCCCGCCCGCTGCCCCCAGAACCACTGCGCTGGTTCCCACGTCCCCGGCTGCGCAGAGGCTGAACAGCTTGCGCCAGCCTGTGGCTATGGGCGGGACGTGGCAGGGTACCCCTTCCGTAGCCACGAAAGGGGCAAAAGGCAGACTGCGCAGGGTGGGAGGTGGAGAGGACCTGGTCGTAGCCAGAGAGTCCTTAAAGCGCTCCAGCGCGTTGTCTGCCTTGTCGCCGAAAAAGCGACGGCCATCAAAGGGCATGTCCATAAGAGTGGATTGGACATCCCCAGAAAAAAAACAGTCGACCTCAACCAGGCGTAGCGTCGAAGGGCTACTGACGTGGAATTCGTCCTGCCCAGTGAGTCGGCGGTATCCAGCCCACAGTGGATGGTAAACTTCGCTGCGTCTCTCCCTTCAGCAACTGCCCGAGAGAGTACGGCCCGGGCCTCCTCCGGGCACGGAGGCAGCACTTGCGCGACACCCACACGGAGTGGGTGTAACGGCCCAATAGACATGAGGTGTTTACCGACCGCAGTCCTAAGCTGGAGGAAGAAAACATCTTCTTCCCAAGATGATCCAGCTTTTTGGATTCCCTGTCCGGGGGAGCTGTAGGGAATGCGCCCTTTGAAGTGGAGGCTTGGACTACCAAGCTCTCAGGGGTGGGGTGTTGGGAGAGGAAAGTGGGGTCGCCTGGGGCCGGGCCGTGGCGTCGGGCAATCATCCTGTCCACAGGAGCCCCTGTGTTGGGCCTGGACCAGGTGCCCAAAAGGATGTCCGTGAGGGCTTCATTAAACGGCAGCAGGGGCTCTGAAGAGCTCGCTGCCGGTTGAAGCACCTGTCAGGAGGTTAGTCCTGACTGCCACCGTAGGTAGCTCGAGGTGGAGAGCCTCGGCCGCCCTACGCAACACCACTGCGTATGACGCTCCCTCCTCCGTAGCCACGGTAGGAGGAGACAACATGCCAAGGTCTGGTCAGGTATCCAATTCAATTCAATTTTGTATTTGTTATGGAACTCCAACGGAGGTCCACAAGAATACACCAGTACATTAAAAAAGACATACTGTGAATACAATACAAAAAATGTTGTTGTTTTTTTTTTAAAATACACCAGTAGATTAAAAAGAGGAAAAAGGGAAAGGCATACTTTATATACAGTACAAAATTCTTCAATGTCCAACCATCAGACGTTACAACATACAAAGTAAACTTTAAAAATGTCCTAATAAATAGCCAGAAATATTTTTAAAAATTGATATATCCTATGGCAAACCATTTCATTTGGTGGGGACAAGACAAATGTTCGGGCCTCCTGAGCAGAATGAATGTTCAATTTAATAAATGATGATCTTAAAAACGTACGCCTGGCCCTTTGTAGTTCCGGGCACACAAATCGCACGCGATTAAGATCCTGAATTTGTAAAAAACACAATTCACAAGTTCTCTCCTCTCTTGGTATTTTATCCCATATACCAGTAACTTCTCTTAAAGGCAACAGGTTGGTTCTTATAAGAAGTATCAGCCTTCAAATCCCATGTGGAAGATTCCATGTTAAATAAAGCTGTGGTCTATTCCCCACAGCACTCCCACAGACCACCTCATTGCGGGATTTAGATTGACTTAAAACAGTATCTCTAGCCATGCTAATAGAGCTTACGGACTTCTTTAAAAATAACTTCAATGCAGGCTTTGGCATAGGAGAATCACTATTTAAACTGAGCCCAAATAAATCATTTGCTTGAGCAAAGGACCTAAAGAATGCTGATTGATCCTTTAATTTGTCAAAAATTTCCATTCTCAAAGCGGCCCTAAGGGTGCCCTCATCCCCCCAAAAGAGGGAATTACCCCACCTCAGGACCGTTGACGAGGATAAAATATATGAAGAAACTAGACGTAATTCCAAGCGTAGAACATGTGGGGCAGCCAGAGAATTTAAATTACAAATTTGGCAAAAAATCCGGCCTTCAGCCTTATCAAAAGCGAGCCAATTGTTCATATCCAGTACTTCTGCAGCATATGTTAGAGAGGGAGGAATTTTAACCTTAAATACTGACAGAATATGACTAAAATGGCATCTCCCACAGGTTTTATAAAATCTGTTTAAAGCTCCAGCCTGGGAGGCAGCCTTACCAACACACAGTTTAATATGCTCTAAATCTCGCCCATTTTTTGAAAAAACCTTCCCCAGATACAAATACGAATCAACCAAATTCTAGTTCTTCAAACCCCAACGACCACTTATACCCTTTCTTTATTCTAAGACCTTACTCGCGGAAGACTAAAATTTTGCTTTTAGCAATATTGATTTTCAAAAAATGGTCCTCCGCATATTTAGTTAGGGTGTCCAGACGACGTTGCAAGCAAATAGGAGTTGAATCGGAAATTGCAACGTAATCTGCATATAATAAGGAACCGATGGACATAATTCTAGGGTCACCCCCTCACGGAGTTTAACGTGCCGGGGAGATAGAGATATATATATATATATATATATATATATATGTAATATATATATATATATATATATATATATAGATATATATATATATATATATATATATATATATATATATATATACACACACATACATACATACATACATACATACACATATACATATATACACACACACACACAGAACAAAAGAGGGGCCAACAGGCAACCCTGCTTAAGCCCATTATAAGTCTTAATCCTACAAGATAACCCATGCGAGCCTCCCATCAGCACTTGGCACCAGGTGTCTGTATGTAATTCTATGATGAGGCCCAAGAGGTGGTGTGGCATACCAAGATGGAAGAGCTTTCTCCACAGCGTTTGACGATCCACTTTATCAAACGCCGTGGAAAAATCAATGAATGCCGTATAAACTGGCATGCTTTGTGAGAAAACATATTTCTCTACAATGGTCTGGACAGCCGCAATGTTGTCCAGGGTTCCATGGTTCTTTCTAAAACCAGCTTGTTCTGGTGGTAAGATGTTCTGGTCATGGGCCCACTGCTGCAGGTGACATAGTATACTTTTTGCAAATAATTTACCCGATACGTCCAACAGAGCAATTGGTCTGAAACTAGTAGGTAAAGTTTTCGGGGCCTTTTTATACAAAGAAAGAACTATAATACTCCCCTTCCAAGAGGAGGGAATATTAATCGTTCGAAAGCAGAAATTAAACAATGGCGCTAAAAAGGCTCCCCATGCAGCGGACTCCTTTTTAATTAACACTATCGGGATTCCATCCGGCCCTTGTGCGCCTGAGGTTCTAGCATTCTTTATGTAACCCACTACTTCATCCCTTGACGGGGGTCCATATTCCAGAAAAGAGGACTCCTCTATGACGGGCGTCACAAAAGGTACTGAACTGTTGTTTTTATATAATAGTGAGATATAATCCACCCACTCCCTTTCTAGGATCGGAATAGGGAGAGCCCTCTGTCTTGAGTCACAATATTCTGCAATCAGGTGCCAGTACTTTCTCAAATCTTTGGCTCTTGCGGCTTCCCTCAAACCAATCCATTTAGCGTCAACCTCCCTTCTCTCTAAGTTTATAACGACTTCTTACTCGCTTAAGGCGATTAATTTCCTGCTGTTTGCCCGTAGAGAATTGTAAATGTTGTTTTCGGACTAGACGGTTAATTTCTTGATTTACTGCTTTCAGCAAGGGCATACCCTGATTTGGCAGGCGGGGACCAGTGGATTGGTGAGGTATCCAAACAACTGGCTTCCCCCAGTTCTTCTCTCCAGTCCTGTTCATACACCAACTGGTCGATTAAAGGGTCCCCAGACCCCTCCCAGTCCTCCTCACCCTCCTCTGGCTGCCAATCTGGTCTCAGAGCCAGGGTAGAAATGGGGCACAAAAGTACCCGCCGGCGTCGGATGCGACGCCGGTCTGACTCAGTCTACCTCAAGGTGGAGGCCGGGGTCGACGTCGGCTGGGGACGCATCCGACGCCGGTGGCGGACGTAGTGCAGGTGGAATCGGCGCCGGGGGAGGCGTAACAAGGTCGACTGGCGCCGATCCGGATCCAGGCCTGGATCCAAGGGGACCCTGCGGCGCCGAAGCCGCCGAAGACCCAAGGCCCCCACCCAAGTCCGCGGGGCCCGAAGGCGCGCCGGCGGAGTCAGGCGGCCCAAAGATGGCATGCATCGCTTCGTAAAACTGACAAAGCTGGGCAGGGGTCGCTCCCGGTCCCGGGAAGGGGGGGGGAAAACCCAGAGCTGACCCTACGGGCTACGCACACAGAGCCGCGGGAGGGGCACCACCTACATCCCTCGTTGCGTCAGCCAACGGACGGGGAGAAGTCGAAGAGCGCCGATGCTTCTTTGACTTCTTCTTGTGCTTGGACTTACCTGACCCCGAGTGCGAAGACTTAGATGAAGAATGGTGTTGGCTCCGCGATCGGTCCCTTGACCTCCTACGCGACCGGGACCTTGAGCGACGCGGCACCGACTGCTGGGCCTCAAGGAGCTTTCGGGACCGCTCCCGCAAAGACTTCGGGCCATGGTCCAGCAATCGGAGCACAACTTGGGGTCGTGGTCATGCTCCAGGCAGTAGAGGCACACGCGGTGCGGATCTGTCACCGACATCAGTCGGTTACATGAACCGCAAGCCTTAAAGCCGGGCATCCCTCGTGCACCAGGAATCGATGGACTCAAATACGAAGTCGACAAAAGTCAAGAAAAAGTCAGTCAAAAAGTGACTGGAGGTACCACTCTCTCCGGATCTGCGCTTGCTGGCGCGGAAAAAGAAAGAACTGACGTCAGCGGGCGAGGGCGGCGTCTATGTAGCTACAGCGACGTCATCCCGGCAACCACGATGCCGAACGCGGAGTCAACCGACGCCACCTTCCGACGCGCAGGGGTACTGCTGAGGCAAAACTTTCCGGATCCAGTCTGACGCCTGGGGGTAATTCTAAGGTAAGGAATCTATAACTAACGGTTTCTTTCAGATATACTGAGACAGGTGAGTGTCAGTGTAGGTCTCACAGAGAAAGTAGGTGGGCGAGCATGTCACTAAAGGCAACACTGGGCCAGAGGGCCCTCGAGCCGGTCACTGTAGGCTACAATGGACCACAGGGCCCTTGAGCCAGTCACTGTAGGCTGCACTGGGCCACAGGGCCCTCGAGCCTGTCACTGTAGACTACAGTGGGACAGAAAGCAAGCATGGCCATCGCTACAGAACAGCCTGAATGAAGGCGGCTGAGCCTGTTTCTATTGGCTACACAAGGCCTGAAGGCGGATCCGTCTGTCTCTGGATGCTACTAGGGCAGAAGACAGGCCCTGGTCACCATCAGCTTGTAAGGTGGTACATTCAGAGCTCTTTCAGCCAGAATCTGGACCATCTTGACACTGTTTGCTTTTTACCTTGTGAATCCCCTGCTTCAAACGCTGAGGTGTCACCAACAAGAGTTAGTCTTTATCTCGTCAAGGAGTGCTCCTTTCCCAAGGGGTGTCGTCGCTGGTGACCTACGGGTGATGGCAGTGGATTAGATAGCTCGAGTGCCAGCTTTTCCCGTACTCCTTACTTGATCCCTAACAACCTCCTAACCCATCAAACATCCAGTAGGGCCGCCCTATTATGGCCTATGTTGCCTTTCCTGTGTGCGTCAAAGCGAGTTTCGTGCACACCTGGATGCCTGGTACTGTGTGCCCACCTGTTGGTCTGCCCCCTCCAGTATGTGTCCTGTATGTTACGGCAGGGGTGCCATGCTCCCTCCGTGGAGAGCCATCGGTGCGTGTGACCTTCACAGCCTATGGGAAGGCTGCTTTGCCTTTGTGACTGCACCATTTACCATGGTCCTGCCTGGAGAGGTTTCTCTGCAGATGCTTGGCTGGGAGCTGGAATCAACAATCAGCTGAGGCCAAACCACTTCAGGTGTGCCTTCAAGGTCAAACCATTGCACGTGCTTTAGTTAATAGAAAAGCTAGTGAATTAGCCCTCACCTGCAACAGGGTGGCCTGATTTTGAAGAAAACAACTTTAATTGCAGATGGGCCCCTGTTCAGCTCCCCCCACTGCCAGAAATTTACCAGACTCCTAGGCATTATTTTTAAAGTGCTTGACCTCTGAAATAGCATGTTTTGATGGTGCAGAACTACATGCGTCCCATGTTTCCTACAGCTGCCCTAAACGTTAAACTCAGCAGCAGAAACCATACCCGCTGAGCTATCCTGAACACACTGAATGCTGTGCTGGACTTGGCTGGTAACAAGAAAGACTGAGGGGCCGATTCCGATTCGGGCCGGAAATCCCTCCGACCGAGTCGGATTCGGAGAGATATCCGACCGAACCGGACTCTAGCACTCCGACCGAACGAGTACGATGCGGATGCATGCTATCGGACTCGATTCGGTCGGACTCCCATTGAAGTCAATGGGAGCCGGTCGTACGACGCGTACACGGGCTCCCATTGACTCAATGAGTGCGTCGCGAACAAGGGCGCCCCCTACAGCGGGTACGCGTCGGTGCGACTCGCGCCGTACATGAATGTGTAGGGGGGACCCATGGGTCCCCCCTGTGCGCGGCTATGCGTACAGGGGGGGGGGCCGACACGGACCCCCGAAGTCCGGCTCAGACTGCTCTTTCGAGCCGGACAGCGCGAGTCGGTCAGACTGTTCGAGGCACGCATCGTACTTGCCCGGTCGGGGAACGTCTCCATTGCTTGGTGCGAGTCGAGTCCGTACGAGTCGGTCGGAGCCGGGAACGAGTCGGTCGGGGATTTCGCGTACGCTCGCATCGTACTTGCTCGCGCGGACGGGTGTTCGAATCGGTCGGAAACAGGGTGTCCGAATCGGATCCGGTAAAGCCGAATCCGATTCGGTGCCCTACCGGCCGAGATCGGAATCGGCCCCTATCTGTCCATCGATCTGCATCTAGTCTGGAAGTGCAGGTAACCAACACCCATTTAATCCTTTCAAGAATGCAGCTAAAGTTTGCTCCAAAAACATAGCCGAATTAAATTTTGACCGCAAATATTAACACCGACTCGTTTTGGCGTCATATTTACTCAACTGTAAGTGCTGTGCACTTCGGGTTTTTACAACTGTGCTCTATTTTAACAGGTCATTTAATTCCTTATTGTAGTAAAGTATTCTTTCCAAGGAAAGAACTTTACAGAGACCTAACTTTGTGTTATATTGTATCTAAATCCCCCCCAACTCCTCTGCGTCTTTACTGCTGACCACCGCTACCACAGGAGTGCCAATGAAACTCGGGCAGTCTTGACTGACATTTGCAAGTTACAGCACTGCAGGCCCATGGGGCAGCGAGGAGCCCAGCACGCACACTGACCATCCAGGCCTGTAGAAAAGCCTGACAGAGCTGCCCGGGGCTTCAAGGCACCGGATCTGCCCCTGTGGGCCGCACTGCTGCAGCAGGCAGAACTATATCCGTAACTCCTGGCTTCAGCCGCACACGGGACGAATAAATCATGCGTAATAATGGTTGGTACTGCGCCAGCAGGCTGGCTCCGCTGGACACGCGCACGTCTCGGGAAGTCTGTTTACGCCGCCAGAAGGAAATTTACAGCATGTCATGGGGCACCCAGATATGATGCTCGACTGTACCGTCCCCTGGCCGCTGCTGAACTGCCTCGGAACACAGAGGGCCCCGTCCATCCCTGACCACAGCTAGTCAACCTCCTGGCCGCAGTCGCCCTGTCTCTGACCACAACAGGTCATTTTAGAAAGCGGTCACAGCTCATACCACAGATGGTCCAACTTCTGACCACAGCTACCTCAACCTTGACCAAAAGTGACCCTCTGGCCACAGGGTGCCGTGCTTATCTAATACCACAACTGTCTCACTGCCCCTGGCAACAACTACCCACCCACTCTTGTCCACAAATGCCCCGGGACATAAGCACAGCTCTTTCATACTCTCAGCATAGCTGTCTTACTTCCAGTCCTCCATGCACCTTGCCCTCTCCGCTGCCCCCCCCCCCACTACCTCTGGCCAACCCTGCCTGCTCACATCTCTCAGAGGTGTGCACCCACCTTGCTCAGGCGGACGGTCTGCCTGGGGGTGGCCGCAGGCGGCTTCTCCTTGGGCCCGTACCTGCTGCAGAGCTCCCAGAGCAGCCCTTAGGGTGCCCCCTTCACCGGCCCTGGTCGGGGCGTCCCTTCTCCGCCACCCTGCATCTGGATCTCCTAGAAACTTGGAGATTTCCAAGGCTGCCCCAGAGAGTCCGCCCCTCCGGCCCGCCCTCGTTGACACACAACAGCCATTTAATAATAACCAGACCTGAGCCAAAACAAGCGCTGGCCCTGCTAGGAGGGGCCGGCTCCCCGGCACAAGTGGGGACCTCGGGAGGCCCCCGAAGGGTGGAGCGGGGTGCAGGGAGCGGAAGGGGGGGGGAGCGCGCACCCCCCCCCCCAAGGGCCAAAGGGAAAGCACTAATCCCTAGGACATACGAGCGTATTTCATATTACTGCAGGCTATGGAAAACGTAGAAACCACAGGCTCCCGCTGACAGCCTGTGAACACTGCAGCTGTAAGAAACGAGAGGGAAGGGGGGTGGGGGAGGTGCACTAGCGGACTGAAAGGGGAAAGCCTGTAGGAAGGGGGCATGGGATCTGCTCTTAATGTCAAGAACAATGAGTGAAAGTAAAAAAAAAAATTTTTTAAAAAATAAACAGAGCGCGGTGTCCCTGAAGCGGGCGCCGCGCTCCGAATTAAAGTAAAA
Source organism: Calotriton arnoldi (assembly GCA_963921515.1). NCBI lineage: Eukaryota > Metazoa > Chordata > Amphibia > Caudata > Salamandridae > Calotriton > Calotriton arnoldi. Next base: position 98,662 of record CAWUFW010020278.1, on the reverse strand, counting down.
TAAATAAACAAAGCGCGGTGTCCCTGAAGAGGGCGCCGCGCTCCAATTTAAAAATAAATAAATAAAGCGCGGTGTCCCTGAAGGGGGCGCCACGCTCAGCATGAACATACAACAAAAAAAAGCAACTGCCATGGTCAATAAACTAAATAGTGCTCACCCACTATATAAAGCATGCCGTGTAAGTAGCAAAGTAAAAGACCCAGTCCTTATGGGCGGCAACAAATGGACAAGGCGGTACCAAGGCGGGACTTAGAAGCCTCATAATGAATCGGAAGCCAGCGTTTACCAAGGACAATGACACCAGCCAATGAAAAGTATGGGCGGAGAGTAGGCGAGGCTTCTACAGCATACTCGACTACTGCATGCCTCGCCGAGCGAGCAGCGCATGCGCGCTACCGCTAGGCTCGACCTAAAAAAGCACCGACTAATCAGGTAACACCAAAAATACATGAGAATGGAAGCCAGCGTATCCCTTCATCTTTTTGTTGACACCACCTAAGTGGGAGACGTGTGCGAGTCTGCAGTGTGTACGGGAAGTTTCCACTGTGTTTGAATGAAGCTTCTTGTATGTGAGGGAGCAGCGCCTGTGTGGGTAAGAAAAGCATCCACTGCCTCCGTCTGTTGTATACCCCTTAATTCTGCAAGAGATGCTTGTACTGACAGTCTTTGCAGTGACCATATTGTGTGAAGACTGCTTGCATGGCTGGCTCTTGTGTATGTTTAAGTGTGTGTGTGTGCATGCACATTTTGAAGATTCATTATTATTGCCTTTACTGTGCCTTTTACTGAATAAGGAAAAGATGCACCGCTGCTACCCCTGTTTTGCCTGTACTGATTGGTAGAAACATGCACTGGTCATTTTTTACTGCAGAAAGAGCCAAAGCCACTCTATTTAACACAATCTGCAGAGGACCTTAGACAGTCGATTCCAGATTACTGCAGTCACCGATAGTTCATTTCTAGACTTAAAATGTTTCTGAACATTTTAATCAGCAATATGCAACTCTGTGAGATCAAGAACTAATGAGCCCTCCAGCCATCCATCAGTTCCTCCCTCTACATGCATAACCATCGAAAGATGATGCTTCACATGTCCTTAATCATTCTTACGGGTGGACGTAACCCGAGTAATTTGCTGTACTGCAATTATGTGAAATTAAGCAAAATTAGGCAGAATTCTGAAAGGAGCTCAACCGAGCATTTAGCCCTATTTTCTTAGAGCAAAAGGCGCCCTTTTGTCCAAAATGGACCGGAGGATGCATTTTGAGGCTGAGAAAATAACGCTGAATGCAACAGAAAACGAACGTCAGCAGCCACTCATGCTCACTTGGTTCATTGTTCCTGTGCTTTTGCAGTAGGATTTTTGTGCCAAACTACTCATAATTATGCAAACGGGTTTAATCGTGCCATTTAAAGTCAAAAGAATAACGCAAACTTGCCGAAATGTGTTCGATTACACCAGTGCAAATCACATTTCGCCCAGATCTAATCATTGTTGTGCTGTATTTCTGCAACTAGGCACTCCAAGAGCAGAGAACTGGCGCTCTAGTTCTGTACCAAACACCGCTGTTCGGGCCCACCTCATGGCACAAGGTTCATCTTCAGAGCCTACTATGCAGGTTTGTGAGTACAAACTTATGCCAACTTTTTCCATCCAAGCTGGAGAGGCCATTGCCCCCTAACACTCAGAACTGTATTACCCTTTCTGCTGCAGCAAGGGGCTCTGAACCAGCTGAGGACAGGCTGGCACGCTCCCTCGATGAGATTTCAGAGTAGCTGTCTTCAGAGGCAAGATATTAAATGGTTACTGGCGAGAAACGCACCGGCGCGAGCCAAAGAAAGAAAAGAGGAGTTAAGGGTCGCTGGGCAATTCGCCTCAGCCACGGTTTCTGCAGATAAAAAAAACGTCCTAATGGAATTTCTAAATGCGCGTGAGATTTATCACACCTCACGAACACGTAATGGTAGGCAATAATGTGGACGATAAGGAGCCAATGAGCTCGGGCCTGGATGGCTTCAGTCCTTATCACCCTGCAGACAGCTTGCTTCAGAGGGGCTTACTGTGCCCTTTCTATACTCGAAAGGCTTCTCTCGGGGGTGACAAAGTGGGTACGGTGCCTTCGAAGGCCGGCTGTGCTTCCCACTGCATGACAGAAATGCAGATGTTCACGCTGGGGCCTAAACCGCAGGAATTACTTCTTTCAGGGCCCCCTTTCGTGTACATATGGAGAGTACTATATAGAAATAATGGTTTACAGATGTGAACTATGCAATGCTTACAACAATAACGTATGCCCTATTCCATTGCAGTAGGCGAGACGAGATTAGAGGGACTGTTAAATTTAACAAGTGGAGGGGCATGATTTGGGCCTCCACAACCTCTGAGCTGCACTGTACAGTAGCTTGTGTATAGTGCCTTCATATCCACTGCAATACAACAAAGCACTTTGACTTATTAAGTAGCTAGCTACTAGGTTGGTAGGAAAGCTGTTGGTTGAGGTGTCACCTATGAGTAATGGCTTAATGATGTACTCGGACTATTTGTAGATGGAATAAAACAATTTCATAGGACACAGATGCGACCATCGCTCCCACATGGACAAGAAACGACCCACACAACTGCCCAGCAGGATCAATCGAATGATACGACACATAGGCTAGGAGGAGTTGTGGGCAAGGCTAGGAGAAGTCATGCATGAAACTAGGAGGTGTTGAGCACGAGGCTAGGAAGTGTGCTCCTAACTTGCTGCAGCCATTTCTAGGTGAGTCTTAAGCGTGCGGTGGGATTCGAATAACATGAAGGATTTATTCTGAAAATGCACGTGCAAATGCGTATAGCAATATAGACTCCACTCCTCTGGAAGCCCGCTCGGCCCACTACCTTTGAACATCCGCGAGGGAACCTGTCCAAGTGAAATGTTTTTAGGGCCTTCGTCAAAATGTACTGGGATGAGCCATTGTTTTGTGTTAAACCACTAAGTAAGTCTGCATATTACTAAAGTGGACCACACTTTATTAAACAATTTGGTGGACGTTACACGATCAGGCTTGTAGATTATCTGGCGATTAATATATCAGTATGCTACCATCGTATCAAAGTACAATGATCAAGTATTCTGCTGCCTTCTCCCAGTCACTTGACACTGCTGCATCTGAATTGGTGCAGCATGAAGGAGGGATGCTTCAAATACCAGCAGAAGCAAACACACAAGCAGGCGTTCAAAGAATATGCACTCGTAACGACCCAGCAGGACCTCAAAGACACAGTTTAGAACTGACTTGAACTGAACAAAGTGTCATAGGAGGGCAACCCAAGCACAGCACAGAACATGCACAACACTATGACATCACCATTGCCAAGTGTCCGCAACCATACTAACAGGCTCTTTGTAAATAAAAACAACAAGTCGACACAGAATATCACACTATTGTTAATGAAAAGGTCTGAACTAGTTAGATCGTGCTCTCAACAACCCATTAGGGAAGTTTATTCTATTCAATTAGACACCTGCCAGAAAGAATCGGGTTACAATCATTTCTGTCATTTGAGGGCTGGAGGACCCTTCTGCATCTAAATCCACACCAGAATTTTTCACCAGCTTTACTTGGAGTGGCCAAAGCCCCATTTTGAAGACCAAAAGGTGGAGTCCAAAGTGCATGTTAGCAATTGGCAATAATGACCTCAGTTTTGTCCGTGTTCATCTGCTGGTGTTAATTGCAGGCAATTAAGTCAATAAAATGCGTCAATGTGAATGCCTGTAAAACAAATACTACAGATCTAAAAACACCCACAGAATTCAATGTTGTGCATGTGCGGCTGCATGGGGATGCTGTAGCAATGCAAGTTGTTGCCTTGAAGACCAAGGAATCTGCCCAAGTGTACACGGCTTTGACCCATTCTGGGAACAAAAAGCAGCTGTTGGAGCCAACCTTCAGAGTTTATGAACTGAGCTTTAAAGATCTGTTGTCAAGTCTGTGGCACTCCTAAAATTAGTTGGAGGTGGGGTACTGCCAAACTGTACACTGGCTCGGCAGAGGAGGCATAGGCGCCAAGAACAATTAAAGGAATGTGAGACAAAGGGACAAAAGCAGGAATCAGGGGACACAACCTCATGGACAGGAGTGTACAGGATACAGGCAAGAGAGCATGGGAGAGGGGATTAAACAAACACCCACTGGCCTATCCAAAATGTGTTGCCTATACAACGTCAGTTGGAAAAGTATGGAAATAAGAAGAACAAGCATTGCAAAGCCAAAAGGTTTGGTGTTTTAAGTGAAAGTAACTCTGCGATTGACAATTTTGCTGTGCATGATTTTGGGGAATGGTGAGCGTTATGAATTTGAGAATGGGTGTATGAATGGGTGAGTGATTGTATACATGGATGAAAGGGTGAGTGACTGGTGCAATAAATACATGGACATGTGAATACATAGCTGGATGAGTGGGGGAGTAATTACAAAGACATTGCTAGGTTGATGCCTGTATGTGTATTAATGGATGGAAAAAGAGTAACAAATGAGTGAATGCATGGACAGCTGAAGCCAGAAGGCTGGAAGTTGCGCTGGTTCCATTGGTAGCTTGAAGTCCCATATGGGCACAGCTCAGTAATTACCAATCACTGGCACGTTTGATTAAGTGTGACATTTCAATGCCCTATAAATGACACATTCAGAGACACTTTATGGCAAGAACACCAAAAGGACTTATACCCATGTAATTATAAAACTTTTGTGCAATGGAATGTTCTCGTAATGGCCTTAAAATAGTCCAACACACACAGTGATCTTTGCAAAAAAATCAGGGACAGTAAAAGGTCAGTCACACAAAATATTTGGCCACTTGGCAGCTGTGCAATGATGGGCACGATGATGAATGCAATACGGATATGTTTTAGAGTGTCTAGGTTCATCAACGAGGCCAGAGGCTGAGAGGAGCTGAACAGTGTGAAAGTGCTGCCCCTGGTAAGACTTATTTTCCTATTTATGTAATTGGGATCTTTGACACCTTTTGTACCACCTTCAATCCTGGCTGCTGCTTCTAAACATTCACATTTGATTAGACTCCAGGGTGATTGAAATAAAGAGCTCTATGCCAAAAGGAAAGCTCTGAGGAAGATGGCGCTACAATCAGGAGCCAGCGGAATCTTACTTTTCTTAAGTGCCCAGGTTTCGTGAATGAGGTTATATTGCAGATGAGCAGTACACCGTTCCTCCCACTTCACCATAATTCACAACGAGTTCTGATGTTAAAATGTGGGAGCATTTGAGACACAACTGATTCCTAATAAGCCAATATATTAATAGTCACAATATTTTTCAGAGCAGGGTGATGGTTCTGCATTCTGCAGTCACCCCACCACAGGCACGGGTTGACCTATTCAAGGGAAGAGCGCTCATAACACCTTTGGTCGGTCGCTTAGAAAAACCCTCTTTCCACATGACTGCAGTTGTGTCACTTTTGCTAAAAGTGCCACAGCTTGGGGAGAGTAAGTGCACTCTGTTTCAATTTGCCAGAGAATATGTTTAAAGACTTTACCCCCTTGTTTTGCGCAGCTGTCGGAATAGACCAAGTCTGAACCTGATAAAAGTTTAGCAAAAAATAATATCATAAGCCTACTAGCACATTTTAATATCAAACAATTCTTTTTATTTTTACTTGCTACAATCATGTCGTTCGTCAAAGTGGTTGCACTGAAAAGGAACTCCATGTTTTTTAAACTGCTGTGCCTTCTTAACAGAGCAATACTTTCTACTTGGCGGGAAATGAGGCGGAAAAGTCACATGTAAAGTCCCAGCACACACCTCTATGTAATCATGCATAGCGCAGTCCAAGAACTCAGGGAGTAAGTAATTCATAACATGTCTTTTTAACTGGTCTTTAGGCTTTTGTTATGAAAGCTGGTCTACGTTATTAGCAATTCTGTTCCGAAAGAAAACCGGAACTGTGCTTTAAGTTATTGGCATGGACCGCTGTTTAGTGCTTCAGAATATTTTTGCATGCAAAGTCGTTAGACTGTAGGAAAAAACAGAGAACGCCCATGGTCAAACCACTTTATATTATCTAACATCCAGTGCAAGAGAAAACTGCAATCATAAGATTTAGTTGTTTTTTACCCTTAAAAAGCATTCAAGACACAAATGTGCCACTGATTTAAAAGTAAATGTTTTAATAACATAATGCAAATCAAAGCTTTAATTTCAGTGCAAACACTGGTGACATGGCTAATATCAGCCACTCACTCAATAATAACTGAAAGCTATACTCCCATGGATGGGCGTTGTCCCTATCTGGCAGCTGACAAGCACGCATGGTCAGACCCCCAGACTGTCCCTACAGAGGGCAAGCAGAATGGGTGAACCAGGATTTCATTGCTGGAGAGAGGGCTCTTAACAGTAGTTCACCTGTGGCCACCACTGCTACTTACTGTTGCTGGCAATGCTATATCACACTGGCAAGCGAAAGGTCTTATTTTTGTCGATATGCAGACAGAGGCCAGGGTAGAAGAACGCTTGCACTGCATCTGGACCCAGCAATGGCTTGGTATATATAGCCTCACACCTCATGGCTCCTCGCTCATCAGCCTAACATCTCGTTGGAGTGTGGGCATGCAAGAAGCCATGGTACTCTTAGGAGAAGGAGTCTTCGTCATGTGTGTGGGGACCAAGCAGGTGTCTCTGGGGAAGAATGGTTTGCCTCTCAATGGCCACCCCAACTAAGTGGACTCAGACAAGTTAAGAGGCAAAATTCACTCAGTCATGATGACTGACACTTCAAACGGCTGTCCTCCGGGCTTATCAAAATGTGAATGATATGTCCAAGTAAGCAACAGCTGAAGAGGCTGACCAACTGCCGACTCTCTATGCTATCCTGTGGGCTGATACTGAAAGTGAATGACTTCTAGCACCAAGATGCCTGCGAGCGAATATGCACTCTATAAATAAACAAGTAAATATTTTAGATTGATTTAAAGAGGGCTCAAATATTTGGTATATGTATGGTAATGTATGGTAGTCCTCGATAGGAAAGCTATTTTTAGTTCATAGATCAATTTCTATACTCTAAATGGGATGAACAATTACGTTTAAAATCAAACACTTTTTTCAGCTCTCAAATGAACCAAAGCAATAACTAACCACAAAAACATTTCTTTATACTCAGAGCTGCATCAAAATGGCTGAATTCTGCAAAAATAGTTAGCATGTTCAACAAGTCGCTGCTGCACAAAAATGACCAACTCAGATAGCTAAAATCCAGCATAAATCCAAGGGTAGGCATTGTAAATTCAAACCCACTGGCAGCCGGTCTCTCCATGGCGGTTCCAAATACCAAATCTTTTCACAATCTGAGTTACCATCATAAACGTATCCCTTGAGCAGCACACAATACCAAACTCCTTAAAAGCCAGACACATTATGCTGCTCCTGAAAAAAAAGAAATGGTGGTGACCCTGCAGACCACAACAATTACAACCCAATCACCAATCTTCTGTTCCTAGCCAAACTACTGCAAAACTGCATGGTCAAAAAACTGAAAAACGATGTTTCAGACACTAATCTGATAGATGACCATCAATCAGGTTTGAGACTAGGACACAGCCCAGAAACTGTGACACTTCAGATAGTTTAGGTCTACAACATCTAAAAACTGTGGCGAGTCCCGTCTCCTTGGTCCTCTTTGTGGCTTTTGACATCATGGACTAAAGCATTATTCTGCTTGACATCCTGAAAAGAAGACTAGGTTTTGATGACTTGGGGGTGATTACGATGTCGGGGACCGACCGACCTCAGGTCGGCTGTCCCGAGCGCCTAATCACGATGCGACCGAACACCGTTTGGTTGCATACTCCCATTCCTCTATGGGAGCTTCTAACACAAGCTCCCATAGAGGAATCGGAGTCTGTGTTCATCCCTGCACCGTGTGGCAGGCACCTCTGGGTGTCTGCCACACGGTGCAGGGATGAACAGGGGGGTACCATAGGTGCCCCCTTGGCCCCAAACTGGAGGCCGCAGAGGCAAGGGGGCCCTGTTGGGGGGCCCCCATACTCTCTCCCCAACAGGCTTTCCATGTCGGAAAGCCTGACATGGAAAGAATGCCGGAGACCGGGTATCATAATCCTAAGGGCGGAAAGGGCCCCCCCTTTGTGATTATGGGCCAGCCTCCGACTGGCCAACAGGCTCCTTGTGCCCGTCGGAAGCCAGCCGTAATGGCCGGCTGGTTTAATTTCCGACCGCCAGCATTGTAATGCGGCGGTCGGAAATTAAACTGAGATGTGGCCCAGAAAGGCTCTGACCAACAGTCGGAGCCTTTCCGGGCTGCATCGTAGTCGGCCCCTTGGTGTTAAAATGATATATGTCATATCTCTCAAAGAGAAAAATGGAAATCCATATGGATAATTACTGCTATTGCCTACTCCACAAAAATCCTTCTTTACTCCCTGCTGTTCAACATACATATGGAACCACTGGTGACCTCGGCTCTCAACAGGGTGCATTACATAATACACATCTAATTTGCCACCCTAAGTCAAGAATGGCTCCACACAAAGTGGTCTTCCATGCTACTGTACAATTGGTGACTAGACCTGCCAACGAGGCCACATCATCGCAGTATTGAATGACCTCCAGTAAAAAAAAAAAAAAATTTTAAAAAACACACGATCCTTATGCAAGCTGAATCAAAATACAAAAAAAAAATCCTCAAATCAGTTTGAAGAAAAAGAACCAAGCCTGTTTTCTTTATACTACTAAATAAAGCACCCACAGAGTGAAAGATAAATGTTTTAGACCATTATTTCATTTGTAGACATTAAAAGAGTGACTTCGTTTTTGTGTTGTTGTTGCAGTTAACATTATAGGATAAAAAACATGGGAGAACAAACCTCTACTCCCGCTGTGCTGAATAGTCCCAGTGAACTTGCAACTGTTACAATGTGTCCGTGGTTCATATCCAGCATCTTTGGGAGGAAGGCTTTTGTGGTCTACAATAGGAAGAGAAACAAATTTGCATTAATACAGTTAAACTAGGCAAGAGATCAATGAAAACACACTTTGCATGCAATGACACCTGGGCTTAGTGAACAAATGACCTTATAGCGTGCGAGTTAATAAGGTAAAAATTGCATTAGAAAAAAACTTTTTATACCAGTAAGCAGGGGGAGGGAGGGGGAGATAAGAAGTGAGAGCACTTACTCGTTATCTACAAACCGTCCCACTCGCAACATAAAAACTCATAAAATTCTACTTTTACACATCAGTCCTCTCCAACACCCACCACAACAACGGTTCCAGACTCCACAATTCCACCTCACCTCACTCCAGAAACCATACACCCCCCCCCCCCCACAGCATCTATCACCCTCAATGGCACACTCATTCTGCACCTTTGCCCCCTTCTCGTCTCCTGGACTTCCGCAGAGGAGTGCACCCACACAGTTTACTCAGCTAGTGCATGCCTTGTGCTCAAGTCAGGCATCTCCAACCCCCAGTTCTTCAAACCATTCCTGAGCCTCCCTGGTGAAGGTCACCTAGCATTATTCATCCAGACTCGAAGCAGGTCTTCCCACACTAAAGGCTCCAAGCACAGACCTCCACCTCATGCATCAAATGCTCCAGGAGTGATTATCTTCAATAGACAGACTAGTTACATCCTCACCGCCAAGATTTCCAGATCCCCTGCAAAAAAGTTAAATCGCCCTACTAAACCAGTCCTCTCTAACGACTAAGTCCATTAACACTGCTCATGAAAGCCATCTCTCCTCGATCTTCCTCCATCTCGACCACTCTGGAGCTTTGGCACCATAGATCGCAACATCTTCCTGCGCTCCTTAAGCTACAGCTTCTCAGACTCCTCTCATTCTTTCCCTGCATTAAGAACATCCGGACTGCAATAGTTTGATTTGATCTGCTTTCTTATAATTAGGGATCCCTGTATGGTATTTATGTTTTTGACATTTCGGTCTATATTTATCCATATTCATTTTCTGACAATTTTATCCATATTTGTTTTGAGTTCTGTAAAAAAAAGTAGAGCAGAAACAAATGTATTTCCACCTTTTTTTATAATAGAGATAAATGTACACTCATGCTTTGATGCCTGGTTGGTTGCAATGATGTGAATACCCGTGGATGATGCATCACTACACTCCTATGAAAACATTCGTGTTTCAGTATCAAACCCGAGCATGTCTATGGCTGTTTAAGCCTCATTAGGAAACACTCTCTCTCTCTTTTAAAGGCCCTCACCATGTCAGTCTGCACAGCTTTGACCTGGCAGTCAGGACTTTCTGCATCTAGAATCACTTAAAAACAGAACTTGATTTCTGATTTTATTCCCATTTAAAAATAAATACACACGAAAATCGGTGCGTTTCTGTATTTATTTGCAAAAAACAGTAAAAACTGAAGACTGAGCCTTATTTACGATGTGTTCTGTCACCCAGGGTCTTCTGGTGCTAATAATCAAAACAATCAGAGTATAGAAGACACAAATACTGAAAAATTGGAGTTTTGATTGCTTTCTTGAAAGTGAGATTGTGATTAATTTGTCTTAACGCTAAGGTAACCCGTGACACAACATCGCTCCCGAAAATCTGAAGCTGCCTCCCAGAAGAGATCTTGTTACGGTGGGGATCTGTAGAAGTATGCTTTCAGAGCGAAGATTGGTCAGAAAAGGAGGTGTCTGGGTGGCAATACAAACCGTGAAAAAGGCACGGACATATGAAATTGATAACATTAAACTTTCGCTCCATAGGTAACCAACCAGTGTTTATATGTGGTGCAGATACATCATATTTGATATTTACAGATCCAACGGACTGCTGCATTTTACACTGTTTGGAGTTTAAATAAGTCTGCTGTAAAGCCAAGATAAGGGTAAATTCTGTAGTCCTGGTTTGATGAAAGGTAGGAGGCAGTAGTTCAGTGCATCTGTTCTGGAAGATGAAGAAGCATTTGGTGCAACTGCTAAAGAATACGGTAGCTTGCACTGCACAATGCATTAAAATGAGGTTGTATAGACAGATTGGCATCAACAGCAATGCCCGAGGATTTCACATTTGCTGCTGGGGATGGTGATGTCCCCTTACTAATAAGCCAGTACAGATTCATCCACTGTTCTTTACTCTTGCCTAACAAGATGGGCTCTGTTTTGTTTGCGATCAACTTCAGAAAATTGAATGCCATCCACTGGTATACTTTTCATACATCAGAGGTTGCTGCCAGTCATGTATGGCATTGCTGCTCAAGATGAATAAGGATATGGTTATCTTCTGCGTATTGAGAGGGTCTTGCATCCGTGAGACTGATCAGAGAACTAATTTATACACGGAATGGCAAGGGGAATAAAGGAGATCTCTGGGGCACACCTGCTCTTATCAGGGTGCCTTTATAGTGGCAATTATCCACCTTCACCTTTTGTGTCCACCCATTAAAATGAAATAAACTATTTAAGGACTACTTATTTTGATATTCTGATCAGAATATCATAATCCAGTGTCCAAGGCAGTGGAGAGAGCCTAGAGGATAAGTGATGCCGAGTGGCACCCGCCAAGAGTCGCTTTTTAATTGCTATAAGCATGTTTGACTCTTTGCTTCTGTATGGTCAAAATCCAAACTGCCAATAATCTTTGTGGTACACCAAGAACTGATCCTGCTTGCCCCCAAATGCCATTCCAAAGCTTCATTCCAGTTCATCTACGTATTATACCCTAACACGCAAATACACTGTATCATTCCTATGGCAGCCAAACCTTCATCTCATCCCCTTAACTCCAGGGTGCATCACTGCCTCTTCGCGATCGAACACTAGAAGACTCTTTGCTGCCAGATGCTCACGCCAGCCAAAGCAAAGAATGTTTATATCCACAAACCCACAGCACTGATACAGCTCGTCCTCATCTAATTGTACCCATGAATCACAAGCTATTCGGTTGGCACCCTAGGAGTCCATTCTGAAAAAAGATGGGGATCTCACACTCTCAAAGATTACCACTGCACTTCAGTTACTCCTCATTCACAAGATCTGCCCCTTAATTCTATACCATCTAGTTGAAACCCCTGGTTTTTATGCCATCCTATGGCCTACCAAACTCCCCATGGTCCACTCCTACATCCAACTACCATCATCTTGCATACCGGCTTCCAAGGAAAACAGACACCTCTTCAAATGTCTCCGCTTCTTCAAATCCATCCATGGCTTTCTACCAGCCTCCACTTCACCCAAGCACTTCCTCACAGCAAAGTTCATCACATGCTCACTCCCGCCAAAACCCATGAACACCCTCAAGATAATTTGATCTCCTGGCACCACTTCACTGGAATTATATAACTACTGACCCTACCACAGGATTCATTTAAACTTCAAAGCTGCCCTCAAGTACTACTGTCGCCAAAAGGAAGCCAATGCAGCCACCACCACTTTCCTCGTGGTTCGGATCACAAACAGCATTAACAAACACCCCACAATTTCTGGACGTGTTGTAACACTCTAATGTATTGTTAGTGTTCCACTTGTCACACTTCTACTGTGCCTGTGGCTGCTTTATTCAGGTTACTATTTTATTCTGAAATTAAATGTTCTGAAATTCGTGTGCAGCGTTCTTGTGAGAAATAATTACTTGATCAAGTTCAGCAGAACAACAATGTTTGAAAATAATACCAATTAAAATTACTCTCATTTACTAACATTTATAGTTTCTGGGAACTCAGAAGACTTAGTGTGTAGTCTGCAGTGAATAGAAAGCAAATGAACTCCCATTTAGCCGCAGCAGTGTCACATTATAGAGGCATTTCATCTGCATCCTTTCATGTTATGCTTTGATTGTCCTGCATCAAGCCACCAATGACCCCCCCCCACTCCGAGGTGCTTGTAAACTCCGACAGGCCTGGATAACGATTATTTAAAAAAATGAAGTGGTGTGTGGCCTGCAGGCACATATGGTGGCAACTCATGTTTGAGCCTCTTCAGATCCTAAAGCATTGTCCCCCAAGGATTGTAGGTGAAAGATAACTCATTTGTGCGCTAGCCTCCCCATGGATCCCCGTGAAACAAGGAACAGAGTAATACATTTGTAACTGAGAACCGACAGGCTCACTGGAGATGAATGGGTGAGAGCATCATTACTTGGCAGGGCTGCTAATGCAATGACCCATAACTGGAATGAACTGCACTTTTCTTTTTTTGTTTTTGTTTAAGGGTAATATAGTGGCTGAAATCTACTATGGCTCCCGCTGATTGGTACAAATATCCTAGGGGTGATGCAGAAGGCTGGCTCAGTTATGCTAATAAGACTACAAGCCCTGTGGGAGCAAAAAGCAACGCGGACAATGCACCTGTATCAGCTAACCAGTGAAAACGTACTGAGCAAACACTGCACTGTGATCTGAAAACAAGAGAAATCAGTTCACTGGGTCAGGGGAGGGCACTGGCTGTATGGAATGCATAAGAAGTGTCCAAATGCACAGACAAGAGAAGTTGAGGTAGATGATATGTCAGATTTTACAAGGGTATGGAAAGCACCTACAGTGAATCCTACCCTTGAGGGCCACTAGCAGAGGTGCTCAAGAAGAAGTGAGGCAGGTTTGTGCATACTGTAATGTAGAGCCAATCAAGAACCATTAGTACCCTCCAAGTAGAGCTACAATACAAAGATCAAAATTATTTCAGAGAATGGAGGAGTCAAAGAGATAAGGAGGGAACAGGGTATGGAGGAGCCAAGGAGTTAAGGAAGGAGAAGTGGGTGTAAGGTCTGTAACAGTGGCGAAAGATATATGCAGAGCTATATGATGACCAACACTGTAACTAGTACTTTGTGCAAAGGAAACTAATTTTTAAAAAGGCAAAGAAACACACAAATAATCTTAGACAAGAAGCACCGTGGGGCAGGTGCTGTACCGATGCAATGGTGCTCAACAGGGCAAAAGGCCTATACCCTACAGAGACAACATCAATGAACTATTGGGCAAGAAAAACTCTTAACAGCTTTTAAGGTCTGACTGTTCCACCCACAAGTGAGACACTTCGCCACGATCCATAACGACTTAAATCATCTGTCTAGGTTCAAAGCGAGTCTATTACGGGCACAAGCAATCCCCGTTGTGCTGTTCCAAACGTAGGACACTCTGGAGCGAACACATTTCCTCAATTATCTTAATCTTTACTGCATCAAAAAGGAAATGACCATCAACCTCACAAAAACTCAGGTTGTGGTGTTTGGCAGGAAGATCAACAAGAAGGGGAGCTGGTCGCTGGGTGGGCAATCTATTCTTTATAGCTCGTCATATAAATATCTTGGCATCTGGCTACAACATCGGCTGTCATACAGACTCCATCTTAACTCACTGAAACCAAGAATTCCTTCCTTTATTCAGCATTTCAATTAATACATGGCAAACTACAAAGCCTGACATTCTTACCACTACTCACAGCAATAAAAGCCAAGTTCATCCAACACTCAGCTATGGCACAGAAGTCTTTCCTGGAAAGTTCAGGGCTTTCCTTAACTATGCACAAAGTAAGGTATTCAGTCTCCGGTTCTATCTCCCCCAGAATGCGTCACCTTGTCAGATTCAACGCGAATTCGGCCTGAACAGCCAAGATCTAACACAAAAAGGCTCTCTACTCAAACATATGTCGCTATTAAGGTCCTCGGACAAAGCCACATTACACGCTCTGATGTGGAAAGAAATTCAAACTTGGCTTCAGGCAAATTCCAATAGCTGGGCTCGGGCCCTTGAGCTGGCACAAAAGGACCTAAAAGCAAAAGAGCTATGGGATCTGTCACTACCCCACAACTCTTAAAAGCATATTAAATAAACAAATAAGAAGAAGGATGTCATGGCACAGAGACAAGGAGAAGCTCAGCAAAAGTAGTAATAATGGACCATCACGGACTCCTATAAGCAGCCTTCGTCCACAGCCATGTTTAACAACTCTACTCAGATCTTTCTATAAAGATAAGTTACTTCATCTGCGCTTTGGTCTATGTCAAACATGTGATTACATCCCCAAATGGCTGCTGCTGAAACCACTGATTTCTAAGGGCAGACTGTGCCATTTAAAGGAAGAAAATGTGACCCATATTTTATCGGTTTGCCCCATTCTGTTAGCTGAACGTAAAATATTACTGAAAAAAATCTTCAATCAGCACAGCATTAGAACATGTCGACATGCATTAAATTTTTGTATGAAAGGTGAATCTCTTCAAATAGAAGTCTTTATAAAATTAATTCTCAAAGCTGACCAGATATTGATAGCAAAAGGCCCGATGATCGCCATGTAGTACTACAAACAATTAACATGAATTGATATAAGTCGGCAGCTCTGGTCCTATTTTGGTAATGGAAGGGCACAGCGACACTTCGAATAAATTTGTAACATTGACCACATCTGACCGCTGGCCAAGGGAATCATAGCACATGGTTGTTGAGACATTGCTCGACCAAGTCAACTTTATTGTATTGTTCTCTTGACGAGTCTTGTTCAAACCCCTCATGCACTTTAGGTGAATTTGCACATACACGTTTGTACTTTAACTAAGGAACTAAGAAAATCTTAGCAGTAGTGCTGTTACTTACATTAGTATACAATTTTTAGTCTATTTTACTTTGCATCTTAAAAAGACGTCGTAATTACTGACTAAATGGCATTATTTCGGGCAAATTTCTGTTTTATTATTCTGTTTGTTTGTGATTTTAACATTCTATTGGCTTTCCTGTAGAATATATTATGGTTTTTATTAACTGAGAAACTTACTTTTACTCTTCCTGAAGTAGAACAGAGTGCGTCTAACCTGAATTTTACTGACTGATTAATTTTGCAGTTTTATGTAGAGCAAACCAGGCCCACTTGGGCATCAGAGCACTTCACAAAGAAAAAGACTGGAAGTAAAATGGAATATCATAGTAGATAGATCACAAATGAATACAAGAAAATGCGGTTTTCCCATAGCTTGTAGGGTGGTGGAGGTTAGAAATTTTCACACCTATTTCCAGGTCAAAGGAAGTTTTCACAATGGAAAATACACGTTTTTTTTGTACGATGTCTACGGATTAGGGCAGTCTGTGAGACGATCACTGGGGAAAGTAGCGCTAGATCGTAGCCCTTTAGGTATTTAGATCTGGCTTAAAGACAGCATTAGCTGCTCTTGCATCAACAGTTTTCTTCTGTCCATTGCAGCAATCAGCATGCGGCAATGGCTCAGTCAGTTTCAGCCACTGGCTCGTTTCACTGTGAGTGACGGCATTTAATTCTAGCACATCCACCTAGAAAGTAGTCCAATTCAGTGCCAGAGGGCTTGTCTCTAGTTTCATTACTGTTTTTAATGTTTATTGCATATGCGTACAAAAAAATACATTAAAAAACCCTGCAGGGCCAGACTAATCAGCTTTGCCAATGTTTGATTTTAAATGCAGTATATTTTGGATTTGTATGCATCGCAGGTGGAATGGAGTTACGAATGACAGGAAGGTTTCTGGAGAAGGTCCTGGTTTAAAGTTCCTGTTAAACTGAACATTGTTTTCCAATCAAAGCAAGGCAGAACTTCTGAGAGTTTCTGAACCTTTTAAAATGAACAGCATGCATGTTAGATGTTGTTTTGGCGCTCGATCGCGTATAGATTTGACCAATATACCAGCTAACTGGAATACGTCTAGCTTCAACCAGGAGCCATCTGAGTAGGTGATGGTTCCAGAACTGATCGAGCTGCGGCATTTAGAGCTGCACTGCTCAAAGGTTTCAATGGCTTGGAAACTAGTGGTCAAACTAACAAGTAAGAAATAGTTTTTTTGGGAGCACTAGATTGCCAGATCCGTAATTTAAAAATAAAGTATTTGTTTACCACTAATACCTTTCAGTTAGTCGTTTAACCGTTAAATTCAAAACCTGCATCTGTAGGCTCCCAAAGCGATCCTCACTTTAGACTACGCAGCGACCTCCTGAAATCACGTCTCCAGGTACATTAGTTAGCTCTATGTTCTAATGTGTACATAATTCTTTGGGCGCCTCAGGTAACGCGTTTTTTCAGGAATCTAGATGAAGGGTTTAGCAGTAAGAATGTAATTATCAGTTAATGGCTTTAAAGCGCACATGACTACGCCTGAATGGACTGTAAATGCTGTCCTAAACAATGACGTTTCTCTTTTTTTGGGGCCTATACCGGAAGAGCTCCCATAAAGAGGGTTACATTTTAAGGTGTTCGCGCAAATAGCTAAAATAAAGCAAGAGAAATTATTCCGCGGGCACTTTAAAATTATGTTTAAAAAAACACTTATAACTCCACATATTCCACCAAGAATGCACAAGGCGAACAAAAGAAAATAAACAGCCTGGTAGAATCTTACACTGAGCACACCTTTGATGCCCATGTTCTTATCTAGACTAATGGGATTATGTCTCGTCCTGTCGCCCAGAGATTTTACTCACCTCTGCGGGTAACAACTGTTCAGAAGAGAGAATGGTCGCAATCCAATCAGTAACCTACTGAGAACTGGTTGTATAACTTGTTTTACTTCAAGTGAGGCGCCCGACCAGCCTCTCAAACAACACAAAATTTGCATGATTAATTAAAAGTGCGTCATTAGCACATCAGAGAGCCCACGGAGCGGCACTGAACCCATGGGGCCCTGGCGCGCGTGGATTTATCACTCTAGGCTCCTAGGCCCTCGGAGAAGCCTGCACCAAAGAAGTTGCAGGTGGAAGTATTAATCCAGACCTCAATTAAGGGCATTGGGGGGGGCGTGGTACACACACCAGCCTTTGGGAGCAGGTAGGAAGGAGATTTGGAAAAAAAAAAATCGGGTGAACTTTAAACCCATTTAGGTTTTATTGGGGTGGTGACATTTTAAGGGGGAGA
Organism: Calotriton arnoldi; assembly: GCA_963921515.1. Lineage (NCBI taxonomy): Eukaryota > Metazoa > Chordata > Amphibia > Caudata > Salamandridae > Calotriton > Calotriton arnoldi. Next base: position 80,813 of record CAWUFW010020278.1, on the reverse strand, counting down.
AAGACAAAATAATTGGTTTTTACTTTTTGTAAATATCGGGAGGATTGCGCCTAAATCGGGTAATCAAATGTATTGTTGTTTTAGGTTAGCAGGTGTGGCCTGCTTCTTGTCAATAGTAATTGAACAGACAAAAAAGACACACAACATTAGTTTCTGCATATTGATCAACAGTCGCCACTTTTTCCAAAGAAAAACACCGGCCTACTGTTCACGTTTTAAGATTCCACCAAGGCCGGCTCTGGTCCTAAATAAGACTTCTACGAATTGAGCTGTATTCGTTTTTAACATGCTCTTTCGGTCTTTGTTTACTTTATCAGTCAGAGGGCATTAGGGCGGCTGTAAAATGTTTTCTTTTTGCATTTACTGTTTATAGTAAGCAATGAGAAGTGGAAAAAATACCAGCTTTAAGTGATTTTCCCCTAATTTTTTTACCAGTAAGTACCGATCATGTCGGTATAAAACCGGCCAGGTGATAACCCTAGACACAGAGAGCTTGAGCTGTTATCTTCACAAAATCAATTAATTTAGCCTATCAGACTGTTCAAAAGATTAGATACTGCGAAATCATGTCCACCGGCAACATCCTGGTGATGCACGTGTCAAGCGGTATGCATGCATATCCTCGGTTTGTGATACTAACCTCCCACACCACAAACCAATTAAATACTCCAATACATGTGATACCTTGGACAAGATATATGTATTTTATTAAATGTCCGGTCCTGCGTAGAAACCCAACACAAATTCAAGACCGCCAGGCAGCTATAATTCAAGACCGCCAGGCAGTTATAATTCTTCAAGACCGCCAGGCAGTTATGAGTGAGGTAGGGGACAAAATAAAAAGCACATTAAGAAAAGGACCGGCCAATATTCTGATGGAAGTGAGTTAACATCTTTGGCAGCACGGTTTTAGAAGGAAAACCTCTTGATGAATGGAAGAGTCATCTGCTCAGCAAGAAAATACAGATTATTTCAGAGTACACTTATCACTGAGCAGCATTTGGGTGGAAGCATGGAACACATATTAGGTTAGGAGATGCGCGGGTGATAGGCATAGGGTGTCCGTAGTTGACACTCTGAGGTAATGTTAGTTACCAATGGGATACTATAGAACAGGTCTTTGGACTATTGCCCCCAAGTGAGAACATCGAAGAGAAGCTGTCAGCGAGGCACGCCCTATCTGTCAAATGGATTGCACCAGTGGGAGTAGAAAAACAAGGTAGGATCCCAACAGACTGAATAACCGGTGTAAGCAGGTGGCAACTTCAATGAAGACAAGTGCAAAATTGTATTTCTGGCACAGTTGGAAGAGTAATGAAATAAGTGACACTGGCTTATCAGGCAACTCAAGAGGAGAGCAAATGTGGTTACCATGGACATCCTAGAAATGGCTAAACAAAGTGCCTAGGCCCTGGAAAGAGCCAGGGAAATGTTGGGGTTCGAATGCAGCATTGAAACAAGAGGAAAGGTACTTACACAACTATAGCCAAATCAATTCTTTAGCTTTATATTTATCCATCTTTTGCTTTTTATAGAGAAAACTGTGAACTGAATTGCCTCTATGTGCCGACAAAACAGACAGGAACTTGGGATCAGGTGGACACCTGGCAATTTGACAGAGCAACAAGGATATTCTAGGTTATATATGTGTGACGCAGCACTGAGTGTAGGTGTATGATCCACAACGTAGCCATTATGCAGCACTGAGGAGTCTTGATGACATCACCAAGGAGCGTAGTTATCATTAGTGCAATGATGGAATGACACAAGAACACCGGGGTGTTTGTAAAAGACTGCTATAAATGGGACACAGGGAGTCCTAACTACCCAGCCTGGAAGCAGAGGGGCCCATTTTCCTTGCTTACATTGAGGTCATAGATTATACATAAAAGAAATGGTGCGGGCTTAGTTACATGAGCCTGATATTGGTCGGATGAAAACCACTGGGTTTTGAGGGCTGCTCTGAAGCAGGGGGCATCACAGATTGGCAGGGAGACCTTGATCCACAGCATGACAAGTGACTCAGTTAAGCACCCATCCCCTTGCCATTTTAATTTACCATTAGGGATATTGGTGAGACCGGTATGTAGGATGTGGTTGTGGTGATATACAAATGCTAGACGTACTTGGATGCTGTGCTATTTAGGCATATGTATGTCAGGCAGAGAGCTTTAAATTGGATTTTGAAGTTAACCAGTGGAGTGTTCGGAGGTGCGTGGAAACAGGTTGTCTCCATTAAAGGCAAAACATTAACCTGAAAGCTGTATTTTGTAACTTTCGTAGGATAAGGATTTGGTAGTTTGCAAGGCCAGCCTAGCGATCATTGCTCGTTTCCAGGTGAGAGATCGGTTGACAATGTGGGCGGTATCAATGGCAGGCCTCAAAAAATCTGAAGTTTTAGCGACTTAAATAATCTCTCGACCCAATTATAATGCTCTTGACCCATAAAATAGTTTCAAATTATGTGATCCTGGGTAAATATTTTAATTCACTGAGCCGTCTTTATCATGTATGAGAGCATCTTCAAATATGCGAGTTCAGCATGTCTGCTGAACAAAAAACACTTCTGTTTGATTTAATAGACTAAACATTTGCTCCACATCTAATACAAATCTAGCCACTTATAGGATACACATGGCCACTGACTTGCCTCTTAGTTTATTAACCGCACGGTCCTCAGGGCATCAGGGCGGGGGCAGGAATGTTTCTCAAATCATGTTAAAAAAGGATCACTTTTAATAAATACATACGTGAAGCATGAAGTGGTAGCCCACTTACTTGCAATCAGATTTTCCACTGAAATGGCCACGTTTCCCATGGACGTGGTTTTACTGATAAAACTATCTAGTGTACAATGTTTGGAAATTAAGTTTCTGCAAATATTTGTCATTTGCACTTATCCCTATTTAAATCTTTGTTTGCATCACATTTCTGAATTACAAAAAAAATGTTTTGGTAATTCCGGACATATTTTTTAAAATACTTGTACTATTAATTTACAAGCTGTTTAAATGTTGCGGGTTAGGAAAAAAAACCTGACATCTTACAGCCTTCTGTGTGTCAGAGGAAGCCAAAGCAGCTCAACACCCCAAAGTAAGGTAGGCGCGCCCAGCTGTGCTCAGGGACCTGCAGACATCTTTAGGGCTTAGGTGACTGTTAAGGAATTTGCTCACAACAATTATTGTGGAAGTGTAAAAACTATGCCTGCTCCTACCGATTCTCTGTACATAGCCACTGAGAGGAACACACTGGTACTGGAAATAATTTGTTATGTAAATAAATAGTGCACTCTTTCAAGTCCATCTCTCTACTAGTGAGAACATTTGTGGGTTAGTGGTGTGAACATAAGACATGCATAATCGTAACATGTTCAGAAGCCCAGCGACAGCTGCCAACAGAGCCACACAGCCTTACTGGCCAATAAATGTTTGCTCCCTCCGGAGCCAATTTCTTAGAGCACTGGCCAAGGCTCAGAGTAGGATAACAAGCAGCTGAAAGATACTTCAACGGTGCAAAGAAGGCAGAGTATCACCAGAAGTTATTAATGTGTTACACACTCTCCTATCATGAAATCACTAAAGAAAAAAATGCCCAATTCCTTTACTTAGCAAACACAAAGAGATGATGGACGGAGTGCTGAAACTTTTCAGACACTCGCCCCCAGTCACAGATCGGAGTTAAATCCATCATCGTTCTTTAGCTCACATCGCCACCCCATTTCAGACACAGCCATATGCAAATCAGTCTTGACCCTGTCCCTCCTGGGAAAAGTCCAGCCCGAACTGTCAAGCCAGGTCTTCCTGGACTGAAAACAAACATCCTGGGACTGGTTTCGGGGTAACACCTCTTATCAACCAGGCTAGCTGGAATCCAGTGGCAAAGTGAGCAAGGGACCCACGTTTGGGAATACCCTGCCAACTTAGGGTGAACAAAGCAAACAATTTGTTCACACATGATAGATAATGCAAACAATGTGCCCATTAAGCATGCAGTACACAATATGTCTTGTACGTAATTACCAAGAGTACTATATACATAATGTGTATGTTATTATGCACTCAGTTTACATGATTAACCGCAAGAATCCGTGTGTCCAATCTATGCTGCCCTGCTCCATGTATACAATATAAATACCTACAGAGCTCCTGACCAGTGATTACTAAATATACCCTGCATGCTCTCAACATTTATGCCTCAGTTGAACTGAACACACATACTATATTCTACAGGACTACCAAAATATAACAGAAATGTACACTGACTGAAAACCCACAAGAGGTTGGCAAAGCCACTGGTCTCGCCTTTGTGACTGATTGGCTTTCCCAATGCCTTCTAGCGATGTTGTACAGCATGGGCAAAATACTGTGCAGCATGGCTAAAAAAGAAATGTAAGGCAGGATGACGTGGCCGTAGCAGCCATGTCATTTTGTAGGCTCACGCATGCGTGATGTGCGTGCATACATGGATCATTTCTCATGCATGCCTACAAAATGGCATGGTCGCCTTTTTTTCCTTTTACTAATCCAAAGTGGATCATAAAATAAAAAATATAAACACTTTTGCATTCCATTTCTTTTTTAAAGTGGAGGGGCCAGCAGCAATTTGCTGCCCGTTTCTTGCCTCCAAAATAAAAAATAAAATATTTTTTAAAAGACTGTAGGTGTGAAGGGCAATGGAGGAGCAGGTTAGGAGAAGCAACACGGACTGGCTAGGGGAGCAAAAAGAAGCAAAGAGGAGCAACATGAGAGGTAGGGGAGAAGCACATGTGCAAAATAGCAACATGGAGCACAGGGGAGGAAGAAAGTTTGGTGGAGGAGAAGCACACAAGAGAAAGCTTGCAACACAAGGAAGACCGCAACACCCAGAGGATAGGGGTCAGGTATCGGGAAGAGCAAACACACGAGACAGAGAGCTGGAAAAAAAATGCGTTCTCATGGAGTGCTTAAGCAAAAAGAAGAAAGTAGTTCCCTAAAAGTGAACAGTGGAGAGAAGCAGCCAGCCAATAGGAAAGACAGTAACGAGGCCATGCTCTAGGGGAAGAACAAACACAAAATGGACAAGATAAGAATAATCGAATAAGAAGCAAGTGAATGAGAGCGGCAGTAAAGCCAATCAACGGTAAGCAATTAAGTTATTGGTAAGTCCACAATAGGTCCATTTCATCTAGAGCTTGCGCTGTCTGGGAAGCTCAACTTAACGGGCTCAACCCCCAAGACAGTAATGTAGAGCATACTCTACAATAAATACCAAGATATCACTGAAGCACACACAACCAGACCAAACCAACAACAACAAAAAAAATGTCAACACAGACCCTTCCGAAAAAGAGTTACAATACATATTTGCACACCAACCAATTCCTCCATCAAAAAACGTCATACATTTTTTGTTACCTTTCACCGTATTTTACAGTCACGATCACACTATATCAATCCAGGATTTTTATTTCTTCACAGTGGGAGAAAAATATTTCTGCATGCACAACAAAAACCCTGCAAAACCCTTGGCTTTATCAATGCATATTTTTCTCAGCAGTTTGCGGAGGCGACTTCTTATAATTGCAATACCTGTACGTCCTTCCCATCTCCGAGGTATCTCCAGATAAGACCTTTGCACTTATCCAATAAATAGAGTATACAGAACAAGCTGTAGAGTAGACAGTGCCAGACAACAATGGTGCTTCTGCACCACATCACTCTACAAAGAAACAACGTCTATAAAGCGGATCTTCTCTGCACAATGATGCTGTGCAAGGGTTTCTATATTTCCTGTCCGAAGAGCCTTTCAAAACCAGAACTACAGCGGCTCCTGGCAGGGCTCTCCCTACGCCATGCTAAAGCAGCCTCCTTGAGCGGTCCAGCACTCCACATGTTCTCACCATTAAACACTAAGCTATGGCTGAATGGCAACAGCGGCGCTTCCTATTACTTCCTGTGCACACACAGAGCCCTAATGACTTATTGGACAAATGTGTGAAACTAAATAAACCCCCGCGCGACACTCGATCGCTTCAGTAATTGGTTCTCAACATCTGAGTTCATGGCAAATTAACTTCTCACAGTCTCGCGCGCACTTTTCCCCTTTCCCGCAAATTCTTTCGTGTCCTTGTTGGTGGTTCTAATGAAGCACAACTCGCAAAAATGTTTTCCACACAAAAGAGCACCGTAGCTACACTGTCCGTGCAAATTAGTCCCGAGTATATCAAGCATGCACACTTAGACGTGTACTGTGCAAAGTCTGGAAAATCAGAAATGATCATGCGATGGAATAGCTGTGGAAAGCAAGAGTGTTCATACAAAATACGAATATAGGTAAATACGTGTTTATATATCCTCAACAGGAGGTAGCATAAAGAAGCCAGTACCAAGAATGCCATACTGTCTGGCAGTTCTAAGGGTGTGTGTTGTGCTTCGTATTTATGGATGCAGTTCTGGAGAGTGGCCTATGTGGTTTGGGCAGTGGTTTGTATGTCGGCGTTTCTATAGGAAGATAATTTGTGTATGCAAGGTTGTCTGAGTGAGAGCAGGCATGGCTGCTCACACCACCACATGCAGCAACGCACGTTAATTGTAAACCATTCACAGCAAGGAAAACAAATAAACCAAGCACCACAAAGGGCTGCAGGACGGTCAGTGCTCAATGTCAGCATAGTTTTGACTAAAGGGCTCACAGGCCCATGGGATATTCAAGGTCAGTGCCCACAGGGTCTGAATGACTCAATGATAGGTTCATCCCCGAGCTGCATAGGCTACAGTATAGGCTGCGATCTAGGTAATATGTTATTCAAAGGACTGGATCACAAGTGTGCATTGCTCTTTTCTTGTCCGGTCTCTCTACCTCAGCTGCAAAATTCTTTCCTGCTTGGGAGTTGGCAACAGTCCATGTACTGCAAACCACATGTGACAGTGGAGGGCCCTCCACTGGCAAACAAGGGGTAAGAGAGGTTAGGACGTGGATACCCCCTCCCGATTAGATAATCACTACCAAAAATGTATCCAGAACAATCGAAGCTCAGGATCTAAAAACCTAGACTAATCCTTACGTGGGGTACACCGCAAAATGCGGGAAGGAAGCAATTCCTTTTTGTTATTTAACCCTCACACACCCTATTGGTGTCATGCTTCATCATCGGGTTCACCCCGACTCCTAAAGGTCAGGATGGGCTCAACCGTATTTCAGGGGGCACTTAGGAGATGTAGGCCAGGGGATCTTAAAGATCTGGCAGATTATTAGGGTCATAGGACCATAACCTGCAAAGAGACCCGTTTTTTACATTTTTTTAATATCCGCTACGTCCCCGTGAATAAAAGGGATACCTGGGGAACGGAGTAGGATTTTTATCTTTAAGACCCCCTGGCCTACATCTCCTAAGAGCTCCCTGAAATGCGGTTGAGCCCACCCTGACCTTTAGGAGTCAGGGTGAACCCGATGATGAAGCATGACACCAATAGTGTCATGCTTCATCTGTGAGGGTTAAATAACAAAAAGGAATTGCTTCCTTCCCGCATTTTACGGTGTACGCCACTTAAGGATTAGTCTAGTTTTTAGATCCTGAGCTTCGATTGTTCTGGATACATTTTTGGTAGTGAACAGTCCATGTACTGCAACTCTGGTCATTACAGTGGCAGCCAATGTGACAGTCAGAGGCACCAGTGATGGGGTAAACTAAAGTGTAATATTACCACTGTGATTGTGGAGAGGGCCAGGACTCAAGTGAGACATGACACCCAGCCCCTCCAACAACAATGCATATATGTTTCATGCCACGGTCTTTTTTTATGAGCACTTGTTTTAACAAAAGGTCTTTAAGTGAAACCAGAATGAAGGGGTTAAGTTTGTGCAGTATGGTAAAAGAAATTAAAGAAACAGACTGTTAGAAGAGTTGTTATAGTGAGTAACATACAATCTAAGGCGAGGCAGTAAAAAGTGTGTGTGTCAATTTTTCTGTACGGTGGTAAAAAACTTGAATCTGACCTTTGCACTGTAGTAATAAATGTGTCTTGATTTAAGTAACATGTTATTGGGCCACTCTTATTTTCACTGCTATAACATAAATCAAATTACTTTAAATGTATTTTAGTTTAACCTCTCGATTGGGAATGCTATACATGCTTCTCGCCCTCTACCCAGACCTCAGTGTTATAAATGAACCGTAACTGTTGTTCATGTGGAGTACAAATGGGACTTCAAAGTATTATACTAATCCTAAGCCTGGGAAAAGCATAAAAACTTTCAATCGTGCTGGTATCGCACATTACCCAATGGGTAACCTAGGCTTTCTTTAACCACCAAATTTTAATGAGAATTTTATTATTCAGTCTATGCCCTAGGTCTGCTTAAGGAGTTTGTTTTTCAGTCTCACTGTCCTTTATAGTGAAAAGAAAATCTAACCCCATCAATCTAGGGCAGTGATTTTCAAACTTTTTAAAACCACGACCCAAATTTTACAATGACAAACTTTCCCAACCCACCTAGCTTTAATAAACATGAAGTGTTTGATTTTTTAATGTAAATAAACCACACTGTCATTTACAGACAGCACATTTATAATTGAAAAGTCCACTACATTTGCAGACATAGTTTTACTGATAAAACTACATTGCACACAAACGATAATTTGTGGATATCTGATGTTAGTGAATATTTATCATTTGTGCAATTTTTTTTAAGCCAAGTTTTATATATCGCGGACTTGACCCGAAGGTATCAGAGCGCTTTACATGAGCACCAGTTGCGTTACAGATGGACACATTCATTTTTTTTTAGGCACGGGGAGATTAAGTGATTTGCCTAGAATCACAGTATGTTGAGCGTCCCTGCAGAGACTCGAACCCGGTTCCCCAGCGTCGAGGTAGACTACTCTAGCCATTAGGCCACATCCTCTCCCATTATGCATCATCAAGTAAAGTGTCTTGATAAGTTTTTGATCCTATTATAATTTTTTTTTCCATCAGACTTTAGCATTACAAATCATTTTTCTTAATTTTTGCTTTCCTAACTGCTGAATGTACAGTTAATATTTTACAGATAGTTACAGCTTGTTGTGTTACATTTAAAAAAAAAAAAATCCTACAGCCTTTCCTTTCACTCTCCCTATACCCCAGTAAGATGGTCACATAATTCACATACTTTTCTTTCCTGGACTGTAAAGTAAGAGGAGTTTGTAAACACCAATTCCCCATATTAAAATATAAGCAGCAATTTTGCAGAAGACCTAGCATGGCATTTGACCTCCGTCTTTGAAGTGCAGCAAATGTGACTAGATAAATACTGAATTTAAAGGCTTCTTTATTTATTGCTTGGACTTTTGCGAACCCCCTTTCACTCCAAAACAAAAAAAGGTCTGGCGACCCACTTATAGGTCACGAACCACAGTTTAGGAAACCATGATCTAGGTATATTCAGGGGCGTAACAAGGCCCCCACAGCCCCCGCGTTGTGGGGGGACCCACGCTCCAGGGGCCCCCTTAGCGGCCGCTCAGCCAGAAAGCACTACACAAGTCGGTCTGAGATGTGTATTGGCGAGCGTAAGGTAACGACATCGTTGCTCCGGACCCTGCTGACCTCGCCTCATCAGTCATCATAAATTGTGAGCGGCGCGCAGGTGCCTCAGCGTCTGCATGGTGATCTTCACGCTTAGGGTGGGGCTGCGCTCAGTGGCATCATCATGCACAATTAAAAGTGCACGTGACACGAGGCATCCGAGGCGGCTGAGAGGGACTGTGCGGCCATAATTTAATAATTGCTAGCTCGCCCGGTCTTCTGCCGCCCACCCGCGCCTGCCACCGAAGCTGCAGTGCAGGCCACAGGTGAGTCCGTCAGAGTCTCAGTCAGAGGGTGGGGTGGGCTGGGCAGGCATACTGGACATGTCACAGTCACATCACGGGCAGCGTAAAACGAAACATAGGCCCGCAGCCCCGTGCTCCAGCCTTTAGGGGCCCCATCAGCGCAGTAGCTGTAGCGCGCACATCACTACACTCTCTCGCTGGCGTTGCACCAGTTCAGTAGTTGCCTCAAATTAAATGGTGGGTGCAGGTGACCTGAGCTCCCAGCAGCAAGGAGGTTGAAGGCAACTGCCTCGAGGCCGGCCACAGAACTCTACTCCTGAAAGAGGTCAATGTAAATATGGCAAATCATGTGCACTCCAGTCTCCTACTGGGTCACATGAGGATCAAGTCGGGAACGTTTCAATCCCCCAGCCAACTCAGGGCTCTCGTTCTCGCCTCAGCCTCTCTGCATTGTTACCCACGCCACTTCTGAGGCTTCAGTCCAGTTGCGATGGCCGCTGGGGAAGCAAGAGGCAAAGCCAATCCGTGAATGGGCAGAGGACTCAGCTGCCATCAGTGCAGTTGGAATCAGTCATGGGGGACAGGAAATAATTTTTCAGACGAGTAAGACTCCCTTTAATCTTTCTGCCTGTCGGCAGATTTATCAATTTCGACGAGGACAGAATTAGCAAAAATATTGCACATGGTCTACAGAACTTAGGCTGTCAGTCAGTCCTTCATTATTCTACCTTCTTGATTCTACTTCTTTTCTACTCCCCCACCCTCCCCAGATTTGTGGGCTCCGCTCCTGGAATCATTATTTTCGATAATTATCACTGCTCGTCTATTAATATCAACAACATTAGAACCACGGTTAGGTACCATGTACGTTTTGTTGTCAGATTTGCACTTCCACAATCGAAACTCATGACACTGAGCACAGTGCAGGCTTACATTTGGCAGTCGAGGTTTCACGAAACACATGAAACTCATGGGAAGCGACCACGTTCAAAATATTCCCCATGTTCTTTTCACTAATGAGACCAAACACCTCTGCACAAAAATGCTGCACTGTTGCAGGCTAGCTCTAACATCATGCACCAGCGTGCAGAGCACAATCTCACTTTGAAACGAAAGCCTTACTTGTAGTTTCTTCATTAATCGTTTTAAAGCATACATTCCCATGCATAAGTAGGTCATTGGGACTTGCTCTGAAAGTTTAAGAATAGAATCCAGTAAGTTGAAGCATGCTGTACTGTTTTTGCTGAAGGGTGGCTCAACATAGAAATAATGGAAATAGAGACATATACTTTTATGCTTGTTAGTCATAAAATCGCTCCGTCTAATGTATTTCCATTTGTTTTTTTTATGGTGTTTCCAGTGCACGGAGAACATTTACAGTACTTTTGATTTGCCTTTTTCCATTGCCCTTCAGTTATTTTGTAATATGAAGTAAAAACTTATTTCCTTAAGCATCGTCTTGAAACTCATGAAATGCATACGGATGCGTGATCCCAAATGCACTGCGTCCATAGTTCAGAATGCATTCTTCTAGTAACCTTAACCCTCGTCAGAATAATTTGTAATGGTCTTAATAGTCTAATAACTGGTCAGATAACGCAGATGAGTTAAGCTCCCGCTGCTGAAATCTGCTTGCACCCTGAATCTCTCAGGCCACTACTTTTCGTTAAGAACCAGAAAAAACTACTATATCAACAGCAAGAAGCTAAATAGATTCAAACCCCAACATTAATATAATGACAAGTCACTACGATTCACCCTGTATAACAGCCAACCTCAACCTTGGAAAACATGTGCTCTACTGTCCCTCCTGAAGACAGGAAAATCATCCCTCCTAGGAAACAACTTCAGAACTGTTGTCCTAGCTCGCATATTCTTGCATCTGGATGGTGACAATATTCTGCTCCTTGTAGAACAAGAAAAACACTTACAATGGCAAACTTCACTTTCAAAGACACATGGGTACAGGGATCGTGAGGCCATAATTTAATAATTGATAGCCCGGTCTTCTGCCGCCCCCTGTGCCTGACCGTGCCACCTAAGCTGCAGGCCGCAGGCCTCAGGTGAGTCGGAGTCTCAGACGGAGACATATTGACTGGCCAGACCAGGGTAGCAAGGAGGCAAGCCAGCGGTATCAGGTGCTACCCTAAAATGATTCCAATGCTGGTCACATACCCTGGCTTGAACGTATGAAGCTGCAGAAGTCTTCCGTATGCCATATCTTGGAGAAGAGTGGCCCGCAGCGTGGCTCTCGGTCGGGAGCGCCCTGTCACTGCTTGTTCATGTTCATTTAAATGGCTTGACCGGTTCAGTAGCCCTGTTCAACATCGGAAGGCTTGCCAGCACGTCATCACTGTAAGGATGTGTGATGAGCAGATTGGGAGAGTGCCTCCGGACTGAGCCCAGGATCATCTGAAGGTATCAGGAGAAGGGTAGGATACTTGGACACGGGCATCCATGCTCCCAGCTCATTGCTGAAGAGCCGGGGTGCGCAGCTGGCCACGAATGATAGGATAAGAGAGTCAAGAAACGTGGTCCCAACACATTGCCATTAGAGGAAGGGATGGGGCAGGTGCAGCAGACCCCTAGAGACGAATAGTAGTAGTCCCATGCCCTCACTGACTATTTCGTGTAGTGTTGACTTGAGTACTATTTGGAATGCTCACTACTTCTTTGAGGTTGGGGCTGCTTTTATTTAGGGCCCCCAGCCTGCTTGAATTGCAATACTCTGGCCACTCAGCAACAGTCATAATAAAAATTGTCCTTACCGCACGATATTGGAAATGCATTTTGCAAGCCTGCCTTCATGCAGCCCTATGAGCGAGGGCATTGGATTGATTGATGATTCTTTAATGGAGAGCGAGTGACACTGGTCACTGCAAGGGAGCGAGAGAGGTTGGGGCAGAGTGCCTATTGGGGTTGTGATGGCACTGCTGTTCTTTTTGGGGGTTACTAGCTGCTTGCTCCATCGGAGGGCCCCCGCCTCAGTATAGGTCTTTTGTGCATTTGTGTGTGTGTGGTGTGTGGTGTGTGGGAGGGGGTGGAGTGGTGCTTGGTCGCACAGGCCTGTTATATGGGAATGGAGTGTATTGGAAAACAAAAACCATGTTTGCACAGATTTTAAAAGCAAACTTACAACTAGCTACTATTTGTTAGAATTCATGTGCTGCTTAGCGGATTTGGATGCTTCATACTAAAATGTACATGCCTTTGGTTTTCCTAGTTGCGAACTAATGCGAGGGGCTGCAAGGCATCTTTTCAAATAATTTATGTGCATGGGTTTTGGTGCCCCTTTGCCTGCAGGATGGTCTCTGGCCACCCTGCTACTTGCATTTACATGCCCACCATTTTGTGATGGGCTGCTATCTTCCCTCACACTTCCTTTAACGCACAGTAAATTCCCAGCTCCTGTTCCACGCCAGAGCCCAGGTCTGATTCTAAGTGCTCTGCCACATATCATGTTTTTCGAGCCATATCCTTGGGATCGCCTCTTGCCAGGGCCTCCTTTACTTTCCCCAGGTCACAATTGCTGCCGCTTAAGCTGCCATTACTGGATGGGAGATTGTTGCATCCATTAAAGGCAGAAGCCATCCAGAGACATTTTAAGGCATGGCCAGACTTTCAGGGCCCCCCCCCCCCCCGATTAACCAGGTGGTGGGCCGGGCCGCCAGAGATCGGGGGGCCCCATCCATGTGCTTTGCAGGGGGGGCCCCCTCAAGTTTCGTTACGCCACTGGGTATATTCTTTTCTGGGTCAGTGGGCCGTATCAATTTCTATAAATATCCTATAGGTATGGGTAATCCTCAAAACACAAGCTTCCTCAGTCTGGTGTAAATGACTCAGTCATTGGCATCATATGCTAGATCCACCCAACTCCAACTACACGTCAAGTGACTGACTACCTTGGAGATATGCATTGTTGTTGCCACCCATCCACTAAGGTCTCATGTCTGATTTATTAAAAACGATTAACCTATAACAATATTAATCAAACATTGAGCAAACTTGATAGATCTAGAGAAATAAAGCTAGGAAAAGGTAAAGATCACAGGTGTAATCTTCCTTTATTTTGAGTTCACGGTGTAGCTTTCAAAAGATACCAAGCTGAACAGCTCGCTCGCCTGTTATGAGCATGGACATGTTCCTGTCTTCATTGCAACCTCAACTGCTAGCTTCCCACAAGACCTATCCATGTTTATGAGGCCTGATTAGGCAGCAAGTCCCGCTGGTATTTTAATGATGACGGAAAATACTTTCTAACTGAAAAGTTACAGCATGAGTTAAATGTATTACATTGCCGACTTTGGTTTCTTTTGCACTGGCACTAACACGTCAAGTGTACAACTAATTAAGTAAAGAGTATCTAGGAGTTGTTCAGAGTTAGCTCCATTTGGTGGAGTTTTGTTGACTGTACTCCAAGTCACCTGAACATTCAGGTCCACACTTAAATGTGCCCCACAGCTTACTGCCACTTTGGCATTACAGAAGAGACTGCACACGCTTGCACAGCTCAGTGAATGATTGATTGAATGAATGACCGGTACTTGTAAAGCGCACAGCTACTCCAACGGGAGTGTCCCGGCGCCAACGGTTCTCAAATGGCTGCCCGGATGACTACTTAGCTCATAAAAAGCCATGTTTTCAGGAGTTTCTTGAAGTTAGTCAGATCGGTGGATGCTCTCAGAGCCACCCAGGAGGCTGAAAGATTTACCGCCTCTAAACGCCAAGCGTGCCTTAGGGACGGACGCAAGCAAAATCAGCCAAGGATGATCCAAGTGCTCTAGTAGGTGCGTAGCATCAAGCTCGCCTTCTAAGGTAACCGGCGCCCTTGCCATGGAGGGCTTTAAAGAAAATTACCATGGCCTTGAATTTTGTCCGCTACCTCACTGGAAGCCATTGTAAGGTCTTGAGATGAGGGGTCATATGAGACCTGGGTTTCAGTCAAAGATCGCCCTATCCGCTGAATTTTGCACCACCTGGAGGCGCTGAAGAAGGTAGTATGGTATCCCCAGGTAAAGGACATTGGCATAGTCTAATCTAGACGTGACAAGTGCCGAACCACTGTCTTCCTGGAGTCCGGTGGGAGAAGCGGGAGGAATTTTTTCAACACCCGGAGTAAACCAAAACAGGTTCCCACCAGCACCTGAACTTGGGAACGCATAGAAAGGGCGTCATCAATGTAGATATCCTTCTGTAATACAGGTCCGGCTGGTGCACACGTAGCGAAGGTGCGATCTCAAAAGGGCATCCCCTCTTTTTTCTGGTAGCCATGGTCCTATACAAATAAGGAAACTCTTTGCCACTGCACTTCCGGGGGCACACCTTGGAAGAGGGCCCCAGAGAATAACCCCCAGGAATCCCCCAGACAAATTTGCATTTTCCACTAGTAAATCAAACACAGACAAGTAGGGCCACACACAAAATGCATTACCTACCATTCGAAATAAAATGAACATGAAGTCTACAAAGGCATCCATTACCTTCAAAATTCAACTTCTTTTTATACTGTGATAGGTGGTGGCTGTGCGGTTAGGGAAGAACCAACCGAATTAGAAAAACCTAAAAAAACTTTTCATTCCTTCTTGATAGACGCAAACGACTGTTGCACTAATCCATTTAACTTCAGGGTGGTGTCGTTACTCACTGCACCTGGAGGCTGGGGATCGCCCCCCACTTTTAAATTCAATTTCTTCAGTATCAGAATTCATACAATACCACCAGAGGCTACACAGCCACAACAGCACATACACAGCTAGTATCAATAACACAATTCCCAAATCACAATGAAAAGAATTGTACCCATATTTATGAAAATGTAAAATGTACAACTATAGCTTAGCAGAGAGGAGTCAATTAAGCTGACAAACCTAGGAAAGCATTAGTAAGAGTGAATGGCTCCTTATGTGCAAAACCACTGTCAGTGTTGTACTTGACCAAGGACTTTCCAACAACACAAACTACTGACTTAGAAAAATGCTTTGGCAAATCCAACAGGTCTGGTATTTTTGTAGTAAATTCACAGTGACACATGCAATCATGAACATGAAGACACAGATTCACAAAGATTACTTGCATGCATATAGGCACAGACAATACACAGGCATACAAGTGCACAGATGGATAACTGGTTGAATTGGTGGTAGTGTGGGTGTACCAAATACATGGACAAATAAATATATAGAGCATACACGTATGGATTAGATGATGCATGGGTGTGCATGCTTAGCAAAATAAATGGACCCTGGATTAAGTGGTGCATTGGTGTGGGTAGGTGAAGGTATTAGTGGATGGATGCATTGGTAAGAGTGTGTAGTAGGATGTCTAGGGTAGATGGTGGACAGGCAAATGCAAGGATGCAGGTGGAATACAAGTTTGGGAAGGCAAATGGTGTAATCTATAGGAGTGGATGAATGAAGGTATGAGTTTGAAAGGTAAAGGATGGCAGATTAGGGTGTGAGTGGATCAATGAGTGAACAGGGAAACTGAGCATATGGCGTGGACACATTGCAATATGTCCAGGTATTCCCCCATTTTCCAAACATATTATAGTCCATATATTGTCATTTTATGACCCATTAGTGTCTCCCTGCCAACTGAGCCATGCGGAAGGGGTCAATAGTGCTGGGGTGGTCATGGGATTGGAGATTTGGGTAAGAAGAGGCTACAAGGACCAGACAGTGGGCTTGATGGTATTCGGATTATGGCACCAGCGGGTGGTACGAGTTATAAGGAAATAAAGGGCTACTCTTTCAGAGGCAGAATCTGAACTCCCATAGTGTCCCACATCATCACCAGCCTCTCCTGGTAGCCATGTTTAGGACCTCTTCTGTAATATATATATATATATATATATATATATTCACTGAAAAAACCATAGGTTTCAGACACATTATAGTTAGAAATTAGCATTTAAAAAACCTTTGAAATTCACTGAAAAAACCATAGGTTTTAGGGACAGTTATAGTTAGTTGGACATTTCACTCGTACAAAACCCGTGAAATTCCCCCGTTATAGTTAGTTCAGCTAACTATAACTCGCGCCACCACAATGCACTGCTGATGACGTCACATATTACATCATTCATGACATGGTCAGTGACATCACTGATGACATCACTGATGACATCATGCAGTGACTGTTTCTGTAAAGTTTAAATATTTTTAATATATATAGGAAAAGACGTATTGAAGAAAGAGTGGGTGTTTAAGTGTCTGTATGGATGATTTAGTAGGTGCGTGACTGACTCTATAAGTGAGTGATTAAACGTATCTTACTGAATGCATGGGTTAGTGACTAAACTGGGTGAATGTCTGTATCCGTCTGTCTGTTGCTGTGTAAGTGGCTGCATGTGTTTGTGAATAGCTACATGAGTGTCTATATGAGTTATTGAATGGTTGTCTGAGTATCTGTATGGGTGCCTGAGTGTTTGTGTGGGAGGGGTGTGTGTGACTCTGTGCATAGATGTGTGAGTGGGTGATTCACTGGGTGGATGGTTTCAAGAGTGCATCTGTGATAGACTGTATGGGTGGGTAAGTGTGTGTGTGTGTGTGTGTAAGAGTGTGTTAGTGAGTGAATGTATGTCCCAGTGGTACATGTGTGACTAACTACATATGTGAAAGGCAGTATATATGTGTGTTGGAGTATATAAATAGCTAGAAGCGAGAGTGAGTGATTGATTGTGATAGTGGCTGTATGGATGAGTGTGTGCTTGTATCAGTGATTGTATAAGAGCGTAACAATGTGCTAGTATTTGTATGATTAAGTGAGCTGGTGTGTGTATAACTGTATAGGTGAGTAAATGGCAGTGTGTTTAATTAATTATTTGCATGACTGACTAGGTGTGTGAGTACCTCTATGGATGAGTGGCGGTGTTTGAGTGTCTATATAGGAGTAAGAGTGCATATGATAGTCCTGTACTGAGTGACCATAAGTATGAGTGACTGTACGGGTGAGTGGATGTGTGTGTGTGTGTGTGTAGACCTAAGAATCAGTGAGTGGGTATGTAGTTATTGGTGTTGGAGTGTCTATGGTTTTGCGAAAGGCAGTCTGTAATTTAGAGTGGGTGTATCAAAGGTTATATTAGGGTGTGAGGAGGTGAATCAGATTATCACGTGGATGATGTCATCAGTGATGTCATCAGTGATGTCACTGACCATGTCATGAGTGATGTAATATGTGACGTCATCAGCAGTGCATTGCGGGGGCGCGAGTTATAGTTAGCTGAACTAACTATAACGGGGGAATTTCACGGGTTTTGTACGAGTGAAATGTCCAACTAACTATAACTGTCCCTAAAACCTATGGTTTTTTCAGTGAATTTCAAAGGTTTTTTAAATGCTAATTTCTAACTATAACGTGTCTGAAACCTATGGTTTTTTCAGTGAATTTCAAAGGTTTTTTAAATGCTAATTTCTAACTATAACGTGCCTGAAACCTATGGTTTTTTCAGTGAATTTCAAAGGTTTTTAAATGCTAATTTCTAACTATAACGCCCCTAAAACCTATGGTTTTTTCAGTGAATTTCAAAGGTTTTGTAAATGACAATTTTTAAATGTATTAATTGTTATATTTATTTTTTTGATACTGATTTACTACATTTTTTAAAACTATTTATTTTTAGATATTTTATTTATTAAATTACATTGTAATTACATTATACATTACAAAATATACTTTCTCAGAATGAATTACTTTAGTTTAAATACTTTGCAAATAGGCAATAGACTTTTAAGTACAGAAGTTACAGTTGTTGCAATGGGCAACACAATTTCAAACACAATGCAACATTGAGCTCAATGTGAATTTCTAGTTAAATGCAATTAGTTACTTTATGGATTACTTTTCTAACCACAGGACTGGATCCTAGATTCAGTCCTGGGACATCTCCTGTAAACAGTTGAGTAAAAGCGTTTTGGTTACAGTAGTGATTTTTAAGGAATATTATTGTATTTTAAAAGTTGACACTTAGAAACTTTTTCACATAGAATCACCAATGTTATCCTATGGGAGGAAATTCACTTAGCAGGTAAGTAGTGTTATCGTTACTTTTTCTTACTCAGTGTTGGATCCTGGATCCAGCACTGGTGCATCTCCTGTAAACAGTTGAAAGAATGCCTTTAAGTCATACAGGCGATTTTTAAGGAATATTTGTAGTTTGTGAAAATCGACACAAACTTTTCTGCTGAAAACCAGACAATGGATTCCTATGGAAGGAAATATAAGTTACTGGTAAGTACGGTTAAAATTACTTTTCAGGATCAGTACTGGGCTGAAAGATGCAGCACTGAGGTCTCTCCTGATAACAGGTGAGTAAATCGGAATTCGTATTTCGGCTGATTTTAGAGGAATATTTGTATGTTTCAAAAATCGACACTTAGAAACTTTTTCAGCAAAAAGCAGGCAATGATATCCTATGGAAGGAAATTCAAGTTACTGGTAAGTACGGTTAAAATTACTTTTCAGGATCAGTACTGGGCTGAAAGATGCAGCACTGAGGTCTCTCCTGATAACAGGTGAGTAAATCGGAATTCGTATTTCGGCTGATTTTAGAGGAATATTTGTATGTTTCAAAAATCGACACTTAGAAGAATTTCCAAGTGAAACCAGTCAATGTTAGCCTATGGAAGGAAATTCAAGTTACTGGTAAGTACGGTTAAAATTACTTTTCAGGATCAGTACTGGGCTCAAACATGCAGCACTGAGGTCTCTCCTGATAACAGGTGAGTAAATCGGAATTCGTAGTTCGGCTGATTTTAGAGGAATATTTTCACAATGGTGAAGGAAGGGGGTGGGGCCTGAGGTGACATGTCTGCAAACACGCACTGTGGCGCATTTTAAGTTGGAGAATTAATTCCTCCTCAATCCCGAAGGTCCCTAGGGGCCAACTGGCCCACCAGATAGCTCCAGTATGCGCCAGAGAGCTGCGTTGCAGAGAGGTGTTCAGAGGCCACGCCCCTTTTTACAACACTCTGCAACGCAGCTCCGTGGCGCTTACTGGAGGAACCTGGTGGGCTAGTTGGCCCCCAGGGACCCTCAGGATTGAAGGGGATTTAATTCCCCATCTTAAAACGCGCCATGGGG
Source organism: Calotriton arnoldi (assembly GCA_963921515.1). Lineage (NCBI taxonomy): Eukaryota > Metazoa > Chordata > Amphibia > Caudata > Salamandridae > Calotriton > Calotriton arnoldi. The sequence continues at coordinate 60,946 of CAWUFW010020278.1, read as the reverse complement.
CCTGTTTGCACACATGTCACCTGAAGCCCCGCCCCCTCCCTTCACCACTGTGCAAACGCGCCCTGTGGCGCGTTTTAAGTTGGGGGATTAAGTCCCCTTGAATCCTGAGTGTCTAAAGTTTCCTATGGGAAAATGAATGGGGAAAACACGTTTTGGGACCCCCCTTTTTTCTCGGCCCCCGCTTGACGAATCACCCTGAGACTTTCAGGGTAGGAGCGGACCGGAGCGGGCCATAAAGTTTGAAAATTTCGCGAAGATTCGTCAACCGACGCAAGAGTTATTTCAAATAGAATGTCGCGGATTTCCTATGGAAAATAGGTCCTAACTATAACTATGTACTGGCGACCGCCAGTAGATTATATACATACATATACACACATATATATACATACATATACATATACATATACATATACATATACATATATATATATATATATACACACACACACATACATACACACACATATATTAAAAAAAAAAAAAAAAAAAAAAAAAAAACTTGCAGTAAGCTTAGGTCCAGCCCACTGCTTAGAATTAATTTGGCTTGCTTGTGACTTTCATTTGCTTGCTTCTTATTCGATAGCTTTCCTGCATCTTTTGTTTGTACCTCCCCTACTTCTTTTGTTTATCCCTCCCCTGGAGCCATCGTTTGAATGGATTACTTGTATCCTTGGACTATTCACATTCATGCCATTACGTTTTAAGCACTCTATGAGAAGGCATTCGTTTTCTTGCCCTTTCCCTCAAGCATTGCTTCACTCCTTCAAACACTCACACTCCCTCCCACATGCTGTGTGTTGCTCCCTCCTTCTCATACCCCCAGTTCAAACACTCCACCTGGGGAAAAAAATTCCAACCATCCCCCTCACCTCAAGCTCCTGTTTCTCCATGCCCACTTTCTTTTGCATCCCGTGTTAACTACTCACCCAATCAGTTCCATCCACTTGCTCACCCACCCCATCTCCACCTCCCTTGATGCAACCTTTTTAGTTAACATTTTTTTATGATGTGCAGCAGCTACCATTTGCTACTGGCCCGTTCCAGGTTTTTTTTTTTTTTTTTTAAAGCACTTTGACGCGAATACAAACATTTTTTTTTTTAATCTACTGCTCCAGATGCGCTGTCACATTGGAACGATAAATAAAAGAATGATTAAAATGGTACGCACCCATGTCATTCTGTATGCCTGCACATACAAAATCACACACGCATGCATACGGAATGTCTCACCTCCCAACAGCATCATAAGGCCTACGGGTACATGCACGTCACTGAGCTTTTTTAGGTCTCGCCTGAGCCAGCGCATGCACTGCTCTGGAAGGCTTCTAGTTAGGACTTTAAATTCGGACCACATGCGCGTGCTTTTTTTTCCCCCCATCACACGCTATTGGCCTTTGCGTGCGTCTTTCTAAGAAAGACAGCACGCAATTGGCCAAAGGCGGGTGCATGTCCCACCTTCTCTCTCCCCTGGCCTAGGGAGCTCGGGAGCGAGCAGCGGCCCCGCACTGTGCCTGCTGCTAAAAGTTCCCTCCCACGGCCTAATGCTATCGGGAGCGAGCAGCGGCTTTCCTCCCTCGTCATGGCTCATTAAGCACAGCGTGCACTTGTTCCAAACGCGGTCGCTTTCACTTTCGCGTACCGCGCTTGTTCTAATTGTTTTTTTTTTTTGTATATTAACTTACAATGCTGGTTACGTATTTTGTTTGCACACCTTCTAGAAGTTTGTTATAAAGTATTTAAGTGGCTTAGTAACATTACAGCTGCCCGTGATTTGAGTACTTAAGTTCAGTGGTGGTTTATTTTTGTCTCCTTAAGAAATAACAACAAAATACATGGCGTAACCGAAAGGCTTGTGGTTTAAAAACAACCTCACTGGTGATAGTTGCATCAGTGAATGTTTTTCAAACGTTCACTTTTTATCAGAAGCGTTAGGCAGCCAAGGTTATTTGACGTCATGTTTTCATTTTTTTTGTGGCATAAATAATAACCAGCATGCCAAGGTCTGAACTATTGGCTTTGCCAGTGCCTGCTTTAATACAGTTGTAAACATCAGAGCTGCTCTTCAGACCCTGCCCACCAGCAGATCCTAATAATGTATCGCAGAGGTGGCGGCCCTCTTCCTTGGCGCCTCTCCCAGCAGCCGCGGCCTGTGGTTTATGCCGTCGGTGCCCAGGTGTGCCTCGGGCCGGTCAGGAGCCGACAGGTGTTTGCAGCGAGCGCCAGGCGACACCTTTGTTTGGCTGAACCGGTTTTTCAATTGTCTAAGCGGCGGGCGTGCTGTGTGCTCTTGTGCATGTGACTAAGGGTTCAGTGTACTAGTCCTGCAACGTGCAGTTAGTATTGGTAGCAATTACACAGCATGCGCACGTGGGTCCGCTGTTCCGAATTAGGCCTCGATTGCTGTTTTATGCAGCTTTTTATTAGAAATGCGTACATGGCGGCCCAGTTGTGATTTAATACTCGGTGCACGTCTGTGACAAGCGGTGGGTGGCCTGCAGCTCCCGAAGGCCGGATTACTCGACGGGCCAGAGTTTCACAAGGCAAAGTGCAGGCAGCGCATAGCTTTCATCTCCCTTCCACCTCCTCTCCATAATTACCCACCACCATCTTGGCAGTAGCTTAGATCATGCCTGCCGGTTCATATTCCCGGCAGCAGCTACCACATCAGTCTCACCCCCATTAGCCAGCTCATCCCCCAGTTACAGCAGCCACACCCCCACTCTCGGGAGCCGCAACCCCATTTCGCCAACATGTGGCTCTCTGAGACCAAGGGCAACAAGCCCAAGCACGTGAAAGGCAAGGGGGGAATATTGGCAAAGCACGGCACTGCAGCCAAGCGGTTTCCATGTTGTTGTGAAATACCGTGAGCCTGTCCAGGGCCGTGGGCTTACATGGTGTAGCAGCTAAAAACTACAAATGTGCTCACTTGCTCTAACTGATGCTTACATTTTGTTAGTGTGCCCCCACGTAGACTTGATATTTTATGTTTGTATGTTGGGGGCATGGGGAGGGTAATGGGTTTTACTGTATCAAGTTTAGGTGTTGTGTAGCCTGTTATCCAATTCCTAGAGGCTGTAAGTCATAAGAAATGCAGTGCTGCCACTTTAAATATACGCCCCATCCCAAACCTTAGTACTTATGAGGTTGTGGACTACTGGTAGGTCGCATGACCGCAGCCATCGTATATGCAAGTAAGTTTACTTCTTGGTTGCTCCACAAAGCTCCGACCGTACCATTATTCCGGCCCGGAGTCCTCCTGGTTAAATTTTGGTTCGTACATCAAGTGAATTTTTTTTTTTTTTTTTTTTAAAACCACTTTCGGAACATACTTGGGACCACTAAATCACTTCAACCAGTGTTTATCAGTTCAACTGGTGTTCCCACCATATTCACTTGGCTCACATAGCGGACGACATGCCCCATGCATGGTTTTCACAATAGCGGACTTGCATGTATCGTCCCTATAATAATGTAAGGTTTGGTGCACGCAGAATACAAGTGTGCCCTCATGGTGGTTCATTTGTAGAATTCACTGCCCGCCAGTTGTTCCTTTTGCTTTAACTTTTGGATATTCACTATGGGTGATACTTTATCACTTTTGGAACGTGCACATGATCACAGAATCTCTTTAACTAGTGTTCACATTATATTTACATGGCACACATAGCAGCTGACATGCCCCCCATACACCAGATCTGGTGATCAATGCGCTTCCTTTTAGATTAATTTTTAAAGCACACAGTTGCAATCACATACATACTCTCCATTCCAAAACACACAAGTAAAAATCATTTACATTTACAACGCCAATAGCTCTAACTCTAAAGAATGCGAGACCTATTGTATTGCAAATGCTGGTTTCTTTTCTTGCACAGAATCAGCAAAAAATGTAGCAAAGCCAGTAGGTCAAAAAGGCAAGACCCATTGGCTTTGCCAAGAATGGTCAGAATGAGACACTTGTGCTTTGTATAGCAAACAATAATAATAGTTCTAATCCCTGAAATGTTCACTGTGAGGCCACGACTTTAACATCATGCATCACTGAAATGAAGAGGTGTCATATGCAAATGATGTAAAGCCCAATATCACGCTGTGAAGCCGTGTCCTCCAGATCAGTCAATCACTACTCCACTAACACTGCAAAACCTTACGTCAAAGCCCCTCTTCTCGACTAAAGCAGGCTCAACAATAAATGTCAGATGAATTCCTCTATGTGCCGCAGGCAGTCACCCTCGAGACAGCCCTGCGCAGACGGCCTGCACACTCTTCTATTATTCCTCACTTGAAGTTTCTGCTTTTGAGCATTCATAAATGTAATTGGCACCAAATTAACTTTCTTGCTCATCCTTATAACTTGCAATGCGAGGTTTAAAAGGGTTGGAGCAACCAAAATAGTCTAGCCAAGTCCCAAAACGAGAAATCTTGTTCTCGCCTTGTTAAAAGTGGTAAAATACAATCTGTGGCTCATGAAATAGATGTAAAACGAAAACAGGAGGCTTAGTTTATTACTGCACATGCAAACCTGCTCTGATGAAGAAGGTTCACAGTTAAAGAGAATGTTAAGATTAATTTGCTGTGGTTAATTACATGAAATCCCAAACGCAAAACTAACTCGTGATATGCCAATAATGGATTCATTCTCTCAAGCACCTTCGTTCTGTAAATAATCTACCGCAATGAAGCGAATCATTGACCAACACCGACAAACTTGCATTTTGCACCAGTAAACCAAACTGAGTCAAGCAGGGCTACCCACAAATCGCAGTACCTACTACTCGAAATTAAATGCAGGGGGAACCAATAGAACTATTAAAACCTAAAAAAAAAAAACTTTGCACCTGAAGGCCATGAAGAAAGGATGAAAAAAAGTTGCTGAGCTTATTCATTTAACTTAACTATGAAATAAAATGTGGTCCAACGCGCTTTCCTGTACCATCTGCTTGTAAAGTGGTCTCATAACTGCCCGAGATAACCAAAAATGTTCAAAAGAAGTGACACAAATGCTGGTAACACAACACGTGGATTATCCGTGAGGAGTAACTGGCGTCTTTTAACCAGTCTAGTCAAAACATTTCAATTGGGATATAAAATTCATCTCGTTTTAAATATTCTCCTCTTCAGCTTTTTCAATGTTTGGATGCCATTTAGTGCATCTTGTAATATAAGTTGCAAGTACTCATCAACCTCCAGGCGTCAGGGAGTAGCAACAACCCAGTTACTGTGCAAGGACATGGCACAGTACATAGTATTACATAGAGACGGAAATCTATCCCTCTAAATTTGCAGGCTGAATTAGTAATGAGGCTCCCCATTCTTACAGCACCAGTTTCTATCAACAAAGGCAGACACACTTTTACAGGGCCCTGGGAATTCATTACGTGCGTGGTATATCCAACTACCCCATCCCGATTAGTGCTCGATGTGCATGGTTCAGGAGCACTGTTGTGTTGCATTGCAACCATGCAAAAGAGCAAAGACAGACTGGATAAGTAAACGTGTCTGGAGACCAAACGCAGCGGCAACAGGGGCGCCAGACTGATGATGGGGGTCAATGATTTCTGCAGAGGGGAGGCACATTCAAAAGAGCATGTTTGAATATGTGCCAGACTGAAAGCTCCAAAATAAATTGCAACATTTAAAGGTCAAGATGTTTTTGGACTGGGGCCCAGGAAACTTCAATGGTTTCTATGTTCATAATTAATAGACAGTTCAGGCATGCCGTTTCAAGACAGCTAAGGATTCTCTTACGACCAATTACATTTGTATCAATATGTTTAATAAGTTAAAGTTCCTACGGATTGCACATTGGCTTGTGCAGCAAAAGAATACACCTAAATGAACAGGTATTTTATTGGTAAGCATAAAACAGCACAGCGTCTTGAACCACAAAGGACCCATCACATTAGTCCCACAACTTTGTCATGGTGGCTAGAGACAAATTTAGAACATAGCTGAGCCTTCAAGAGCAGAATGTAGAAGTCATGCTCATCGCTGGGAGGAGCCAAGCATGTGGTCTGTGGAAGAGGAACATATCGCAGAGGACACTGCAGGGCTAAGGGTCTGGTCACCCAACCAGTTCGGAAGGGGTTTCAAGTTTGAAAGACGTTAAATCCACTCGCTCCAAATGCTTTACAACTCTCACATGCACAAATATAGGTCTGCTGTGTTAAGGTCCACATCTGACCCTGCTGTATGATAACTTTGTATCAATATCCAGGTCTATTTTTATTTTAAGTGTTTAACTTCTGTTGAAGTTCACTGTCCTAGCTCCGCTGTCACAAACATTTGCACACTAAACAATATGCTCTATTATTTCTCCTTGATCTTTACTTCACCTGCGAGTAGCGAGACAATGTATGATTCCTCAAATGTTTATAGCTGGCCTATTCAATGCCTCTCATCCTATGTGCTACACAAATATACACACTCCCGACATGGCTTAATCCCTTCTTCAGTGGTCACCAAAAACATCGAGGCACTGTAAATACAAAGCAAAAGTTGTTGAACGTATGAGGACTGGAGACCTTGGGCAGGACTGCTCTCTTAGAGGGATAACAAGTTTATTCTCTCATAAAGGACAAAAGGGCGACAATTACAGTGATCACCTTGGACGTGCAAAAGAATTGATACAGAGAAGAATAAATCACTTTTTGCTGTTGCAAGGGAAAACCCAAGACAGAAGGTTTTAGGATGCACAGTATGCAAGTTACAAACTAAATAAAGTCCCTTCCACTTCTGCTCACTCCATAGCATACTTGCTGACGAATGACTTATCACATACAGTTTGCTACTGCAACCTGAAGGAGGTCCTAGTGTACATAGAACATTAATGTACATTTAGTGCTCCCATAACTTGCTTACATTCAGACTAGCAGATCCCTATATATGCTAGAAACCATAGGTGGTGGTGTATTTTCTATGGCTAGAGCGTCCAAATGCAATTCTTTGCATTTGTCGTGGTGCCAGGAATCAATTTTACTTACATTTAGAAAGCCTTTTAGAGACCTGGCTTTTTCCCCCCCAAGCCTCATTAGATTCCTGTATTTTTTGGTTTCCAGTGTTAGCGACATACGACTTGATAGAACATTTTGCATTTCTTAGAGCCAAGATACCCTCCAAGGTGAACCATGCACTTTGTAAATATCCACCCCGAGCTAAACATTTTGGATACACAATAAGTCTATGCGCACAAGAAGGTGGTAGTAGATCTTCTTGAAGTATTTTGTGTCAACACAAAGTTAAGCATATGGGAACAGGATAATGGGTTTTGAAAGAGCTTTTACATTTGAAACTTCAGCTTTCAACCCACACAGTAATGAATTTTAAACACTTGTTATGAGGTCAAGTGTATTACTAATGGTATGACTATTTCAAATCTTGCTGCGAATACTGTATTTTTAGAATTTGTTTAAGCAATATGAGAATAAGTTTAATACCTCTAGGGCAATACAAGGAAAGCATTTTAACACATTAAAAAGGGGGCATTGATCACCAGGATGGTTTTTATAGGCACTTGTATACGGAAAATAGTAGCTTAGGTTTCTCATTACAACATATGTTTATTGCATAGCCTTATTTCCAGCCACCTCCTGAAATTCTTCATAGGTCCAACCCAATGGGAGCACCTCCCCTCCGTGGAGACCACCTACAAAACTAAAGACGTTCATAAGGTACAACTGCAGTCCGTTTAACCACAAACTGCAAGGCCCATCGACTTTTCCCCAATTCCTTCCTGGTTGCAGCACCAATAGACCATACTTGATCCCAAGGTTTCCCGAACTCTGGATGGCAAGCCTCTAAAGAAGGATTCACGGTATGAGCCACCCCATGCTTCAGATACCAAAAAGCATGGAGAAGCTGCCTGTCGGACAAACCCTCTCTGGTTTTGTACGGCACGTTGCTCAGGAATCCCTCAACTGCAAGGGTAAAACTAGAGATCAGAGGCTGACCAGGCTTTATTGATCAACCCAAGTGTATGTGCTTCCTTCAAAGTCCATAATGTTTACCTCTCTACATTTAGACACCTTACTAATCCACTCCCAGACTTAAACCAAAAATTGTGAGTGGGGAACAATAACCACAAGACTTAACAAAATGGCGCACCCCAGCTTGCTGTCCTCCTCACTGAGCAACTTCAATGCATTAAGCAGGTAGTTGTCAAAGAAAGATTCGATCGCCGCTGCATGACAGACAACACTACGTTATTGCACTTGCATGATCACTTTCCGCAGTGAGAACTTGTTTGCAAATGTGTCTCCAACCTGGCTTCAAAGATCCCAGTCATCCATCTATCATGTGATGCTCGGTTCTCGTATGGGTGCAGGCACAGCACACAAGTGTGCCTTCCTGCTTCAGCTTCCAGTCCCAGCCATGCTGGATGATTAAGATTATTTCTTCAGGTCATGGTAAACAATTACATCAATGGAAGAATCAGGTCACTACTTTTAAATAAACACTTTATTTCGAATGGCATACTTCCAATTGGCAGCTGGACACAGCCCAGCGATCTAAATTTCAAACAAAGGGTTCACTCTTAAAATAACCAATATGAAAAGCTGTCAACACATCCAAATACTATGATAAAGCAATTTCAAGCAGGTTGTCAGCAAAGCAGCAGCATAGCGTGGGTATATACAGAAGCTGCATGTTATCTGCAGTTTTTATCGAATCAGTATTATAAACGGATATAATATCAAATGAAAATTACATCGATTTATATTATATAGACCAATCAACACTATTGTCATCCCATTAATAACAGATAACATGCAAGACGCATCAGCAGGAGGAGACAGTTTTGGCCAGTCAGACATCTGGTGAGCAGACTACAAAAACGTGGCTGGCCAAAGTGAGCACCTGCTCCCAGACCTGCTTCCAGGGGCAGTCTCCCCAGTCAAATAGGTTGGTCCAAGTGGTTATCACAGGGATTTCAGAAATATTAAATCATTTCTCTAAAGTCATGGAAGTGTTCCTTGCTCAGATGGAGTCGGAAGTGCTTTATACTGCATAAAAGGAGCTTCTGGTGTATCAAGGCAATGATAGTCCAGAACAAAAACAGAGGGCTTAGAAACATTCTAGCACTTTCCCATAGATAAGCAGTCTATGCCTGCCTTGATACAGAAAGCTTAACATTTCAGTTTTACAGCCAGTCTGTAGATTTTCCTTTGCTTCTACACCTGTATCAACCTCCAGTCCATCAGAGTGTATGAAGCGAGTATAACAAGTACTCTGAAAATTCACTATTGTCTCGGTTTTAAATAGTCTCTCTTGCACGGCTGCATCAAATACAATTTTCTCCACTTCCTTAACTTCAAATTCTCCGAAATTTTCATTCTTTTAATATGGAATTCCAAAATCCGGCAAGGACCTTCTTTTCAAAGCAAATAGCATGGAATAAAATGATAACTGAAGTAAAGATGCGTAGTTCATACAATTCAATTGAGCTTTATTCGATTGTTTGTTTTCAATCATAAAAGCGTAGTAACAAAATTTCATATATAAAAATTCATATAAAATACATTTATACAAATTAATTTAAAATACAGTTAAGAAAGAAGCATACATTTTCTTTGAGATAAAACTTTTTTCAAAAAGATTGCCGTCCTAAAAACACTATGCACATTATCTAGTTGTTGTAGTGCCAAAAGGGCAGGACGACATTGACGAAGCCCAAACCATTTCAATACAGGGACTATACACATTCTCCTGGCCTCAGAATAGAATTTGCAAAAGAGAATAACATGGATCATAGTTTGTTTAGAGATGTTATCACAAGGGCACAATTGGAGGTCTTGGGACCAGTCATTCACTTTAGGAAAAGTGACTAATCTATAAAAGACCCCCAATCGAAATCGGACTAGTAGGAATCGATCATATTCTCTCAATACGGAAGTGAGATAGGGTTGAATGTTAAAAGTAATTAAAATCAACTGGTTGTGTAGGACAGAAGGTGTTGCAATTTCAGATGATAGTCTGGCGGTGTCTAATAATGACAAGCCCTTCGCTTTTAATTCCTTCCTGGTTATTTCCCGGATACTACTGGGGTTGGTAAAAAAAACTCAGGATGATCAAGATCTTGTAAGAATTTGCAAACATAGCTTATCCATGGAATCTTCAGGGCCCCCTCCAATTTCAAAACATCCGAAATGATGTCTGTTTAATTTTGTCTCTTCTTTTAGCCAGAGTCTGTGCCATAGCAGCACAGGCTCAAGCTTTATTAAATCTGAGATAAAGGAGTGGCCCAACTCTGCATGGCATATACATGCAGAAGTGCTGTTCGGTACAGCTAGAATATATTTCAAGAAGGAGTTTTCTACTCTTTGAATGGGAGACAAATCGATTGGTCCCAAAACGCCAGTCCCATAGACTGCCGCAGACACACACTTTGCTTTATATATCTTGATAAGCTCGTTAGGTGGCCTTTTTCCTAGTTTTTTTAGCAAAAGCACTAAGGGCGGAAGTAGTACGCATTGCCAGTTTTTTCGCGGACACTGCCTGAGACCAAGAATCATTATGGGCAAAAAATTCCTAAATATGAAAATTTCTTAGTGGCCCCAATCTTCTGTCCTGCCACAAACATAGCTTTGGTTTTTTTGATGCCAGTACCGCAACGCATGATAAAGGTCTTAGAGGAATTAACTCTTAGGCCTAACTCGTTCATAAAATTAGTAAAACTATCCAGGACCCTCTGGAGTCCAACTTGAGTGCGGGACATCAGCACCGCATCATCTGCATACATGAGGGCTGGAATAGGACGTCCCGCCACATGGGGGAAGTCGTGATTGTCTTTTAAAAGGGCCTCCCCCAAACCGTTTATGTACAAATTAAAAAGAAACTGCCAGGACGCAACCTTGCCTAACTCCACTTCTGATCGGAAAGGGAGCGGAGCATTCACCCTGCAAACCACAGCGCACACGTGCACTGGCATCACTATAAAAACGTCTAATAAAATAAATAATCCGTAAATCAACCCCCATCACTTCTAAAATTGACCAAAGTTTATTATGGCTCACGCAATCAAATGCGGCTGTGAGGTCAACAAAAGCTAAATATAGATTCCCCGCCTTAGCCCTAGTATATTTGCCTACTATGAGAGACCGGTTCAAACCCTGCTCTACGGTCCCCACTCCGGCTCGAAAGCCATATTGCAGGTCCGACAGGACAGAGCTCTCCTCCGCCCAATCCTGGAGGCGTTCCAATATTATTCTACCCACTACTTTAGTTATGGCATCAAGTAATGAAATGGGCCTATAGCATGCCGGATCTTGCCTGTCCCCCTTTTTAAAAATAGGGACAATGGTTGATTCCACCCAAGTGGGTGGGAAAACTGCACTACAACTCGCATTTAGGACCTGTGTCAAAAGGGGTGCCCACAATGTGGTATTTGCTTTAAACAAATCTACTGGTACCCCATCTGGTCCTGGAGCCTTACCACCCTTGCTGACAGACAAGGCCCGCTCGACCTCATCCAGGGAAAACGATAGTGCACTAACTTTGGGGAACAGATTTAAATTCCAGGCGTCTTGGACCGGACTTTCCCTCATGGCTGGATTTTCCTTACCATGATAAACTTTGGAAAAATGCTTAATCCACTGTTCCTCAGTTATTGCTATTTCAAATGATGGTCCGTCCTCTCTAGGCAGAAAGTGGGCCCTAATAACTTTCCAAAAGGCCACACTATCATGGAGTACTGAAGCTGAATGTAATGCTTCCCACACCTCCTTCTTTAATGGTAGCTTTCCTATCCCTAATTGCTTGTTTATACGCATCTCTGGCCATCTTTACATCAAGTTTATTTCTCAGAGTTTTATGTAACTCCTTTTTCAAGTGGGAATAAGCTAGAGTGCACCTAGAGTCAAACCAGCCTTTGTGAGGGCCCCTAGTGCTTTTACGTTTAGTGAGGGACTCTCTAACGACGTTGGAGATGACCTGAAATGAAGCCAGAATATAATCTGGGGCGGCTGATTCACTGAGGCATATCTCTATAGCTGATTTACTGTTGCCCACCACAGTTTTGACCAGTGCAGCTTGGTCTACCATTGTCCAACGGAGAGAATAGCCATTAGTGCTCCCTATAGTTAGGTTTCCTAGGATATGGTTATTCTTTTCAGATTTTAGGATTATGTTGGGCGGTGGTAAAAACGCCAAGCAAAGCGGGAAGTGATCGCTAAGAGAATTATCCGACATATAAAATGAATGGAGGGTGTGTGCATGGCTATTGGAGACTAACACATAATCAATAGTAGAGCAAAAACCCCTGCCATTAAATGTCCAAGGCATGGACACAGGGATTGGACACATTTCATTTGCAAATCTCAGGTCAAGAGAACAAAACAAGCTCATTAAATTGTTCCCCCAACACTGAGTGACGAAAATGGGAGACGCATGTGCCATCATCAGTTAGCCCATCACATAGTTTGTCCCCAGCATTCCTACATAAAGTGCAGTTAAAATCTCCAGCCAAAACCAACATTGTATCTTTGCTCCTGCCCACATTTTTTAACGTTTTTATCATATTTTGCATGACAGTTCTCACTTTATCAAAGGGAATGTTGTTATAAAAATTAATGACGACTATGGTCCAATTTAGCTAGTTGGTAATATTTATCATGAGCAAGCGATGTTATCTTTTTGTAATTTATATTGCTCGATATATATATGCAGAGGCCTCCCTTAGCCCTACCGCTCGAACTGCTCACAGCTGGAGTGTGATAAGTCCTAAATACGTTCATATGTACCGGCTCCTTAATCCAAGTTTCCTGGAGACACAGGATCTCGAACTGGCTGATAAATTCGCCCCACAGATGGTTGTTTAACTTAGAGGAAATGCCAGCAATGTTCCAGGAAAGAGCATTGCAAAGGCCGGTTTTACCACTCCTAGAGCAATCAGCTAAGGCTACCCCGATTGGGTCCCCCAATCTGTTACTAGATAGAAAAGGAACATTTGGGAAATCCAAGGGTTCAGCCGATGTTAAGATCTCCACCTCAGTCGTTCCTTGTACCTAGTTAGTATCACATATATTGGTGCAACTAGGAGAAAGGCCAGCTACTCCCAACCTAGGGATACTGGAATTTTGTCCAACGCTGGGCCCTTTCACAACGCACCGTGGGGATACCCATATTCGTATGTGCTGTCAATCTATATCTTCCAGCGAGCGCAAAGCATTAAAGCGATTAGACACTGGAATCGAAAATCTAGGCTCCCCAAAACCCTTTGGAGTTACCACCCACAAAAATGGGGCCTCATTGGTCAAAAAAATTTGGTGGTTTATAAAAGTAACCCAATGGTAAGATATATATCACCGGGATTTAAGGGCCCAGTATTTCCCCTCTCCAGGATTGTACGCACCAAAAGAGGCGAGCTAAAAGTTACCACTACGCAATCCCCTTGAAGTGACTTAACTGTGAGACCAACCCATCCTATTCTTCTAACCATCTTAAATTCAAGGAAAAGAGGATGCTCTAAACCAGTTTTCAGACCCAAGAAATGAAGTGCCTTATTCCTTAAGGCCGCCCAGTGTTCAAAAGTGTTATGAGATAAAGGAGGAACATTTGCTAATACCACTGTATAAGGAGTGGCTTCCGGAGGCAAATTTAAATTGCGTGAAGGACGTTGGGGTGTTTCAGGATGATCACCAGGAATTGTACCTCTCACTCGATCTTTATGTAAACCAGACATCTTGTCAGTCTGTCCCCCATTCACTATATCGGAAGAATTGCTAAGGGGATCTACAGATGTTCCTTTTTGAGGGGGCAACTGTCTAGTGCAATCTGGGACATTTACTACACTTAAATCTTTGTTGTTAATGTTGTTCCCACCCTGTAATTGCTCATTTATAGAACCTCTAGAGTGACCAGCCCCAGTGTCTGCCTCTCTGCTATTTAGAACACAGGCACATGGCTTTAGGCGGAGTAATGGGGCGGCCAAATCTATGTGACTAACGAGTTCCTCCACTTTAGCTATCCTTGTTTCAACTGTAGTTATTTTTAACAAGATGGGTTCCAACAGAGTTGTCATCATTATTTCCAGTCTGCCCCAAAAATTCTCGTGAAGACTGTCTATAGGTTCATTTTGCTGGTTAAGGTTGGTACCAATCGGGTGGCCTTCATTAAGTTCTCTAGGACTGGTAGCGGTTTTCGCTGTTTTTACGTTTAATCTCTGCCCAGGTTTACTCTGTTTCCGGGTGTTCCTACTCTTCCTTTTTTTTTTTTTTTTTTAAGAGGTGGAACAACAGTAGGAACAGTCCTAGACTTAGCATTTTGCCCTCTGGTAGTAACTGTGGACCTAACAGTGCTGAGCTCAGACTCAGAAAATGACGAGGACACAATATCCACTGAGTGAACTGCTGCGTTATGTAATATTAATAACCAACCTCAATAAGTTGGCGTTCGCAACGAAGCGTCTCCTGTCAGGACGACAACTTATTGAGGTTGGTTATGGCACATTGCCAATCACACTGAGCCCACCTTATTCTTGTTTGGGCCAAGGTCCACTTCGTTTCAGCTTGACTACATACCTGCTTCTCTTACTCATATGTAAGGTCTTTCATGTATGCCAAACAAAATAGCAAAGTGGACGATTAAATTAATATCTGGAGTGGCACTGACATTCTGATTAGTCTGACCTCTTACCTTTTCACTGACTATGTGAAGGGTTTTCCTGCTTGCTCGATAAAAGAGACAAGCGGACGGTTTCATATTATATCCCCTGTTACTCTTACCTTTTGGACCATCTGCCGTTTTCTTTATCACGACCAGACTAATTATGCCCTGAAGAAGTCCTTTTGTAAGGACGAAACGCGTCGGCTGTTTAGAACATCTTGATCGTGTTTTTATCCTGTACCAAATAAAGGAAGAACTTTGAAGAATACACTTGTGGACACGGATCTAATCTTTTTTCCTGTCTTGTACTTTAGTGGTGCACCTTTGCTTTCGTTTCAAGTTGTGATATTCCTGTATTGGGATTGCATTGTGACAGTGGGTGCTTTACAGTGTGCACACGGATTTCTGGGTATTTCCAGAAGACACATATGATATAGGGATAGCGGGTCAGGTGCTGTGGTCTGTAGGGTTCCACTGTCTAGTTTTCTTTCTTTCAACTCTGGCCGACTTGTGTTGATTCCAAAGAGCATTGACTGATCAAGCACCGGTAGTTACAATTGCTGGAGTATGTGCACCTTACAAGCCTAGGATGCCCCTAGATGACATGGGATGAAGGGAGGGAGTGACCATCTAGCTCATGGACTCCAGACTCGCTGGAGTGGAGTTCTCCTTTCCATGGACACTAGCAAAGCTTCATGGAGGCGTCTGCAAGGTTGTCTTTGAAAGCATGAAATGCCTGTAAAGGATGCAGGTCTGAGGAGTGCAGATGTCGCAAAAGGCAAGACGCAGACTTGAAGATGAACAATGGACCTCATCCATGATGGTAAAAGCACTGTACTGTTTAAATCTTTCATCTGTATTCACAAACATCAGGTAATCACTGAACGGAAGATCACAAACATGCTCTTGAACCTCATGCAAGGCAGAGGCCGTCAGAAAAGTACACTTTGTGAGGACTGGGTGACATCTGGCAGAAATATATGCTTTATATACAGTTAGCTACACATGCCCCAGCGATATCCATCTGGCCTCCTTAAACAGTCATTATGATTCTTTCCTCGATTATTACATGAATGTAAAAACAGAGGCATCCTCATCCACTGAAACGGGTTATACTTTGAGCAAAACAGCAAAAAAAAAAAATTGGTAGAACCCCAAGGATTCTACTTTCTACTCTCCTGTTAGATGCAGTGAAGGTGCTAGTATCCGTCGCTACATGGCGATGACCAAGGGACCTCTTCCATTCCACTAGGGGCCGGATTACAAGTTGTGTAGATTTAGGTGTGGAGATTGCGGCTGGCATTAACTAGGTTGCCTGTGTATCTTTGCCTAAACACACCAATTCAGAGTAATCCCACAGAATGGAAAGTACTCATACTTAACCAATTTTGTTCCATGTAAAATGCAGCAAGATATTTTCTTTTCCATGGATCGACACTCTGCATGAACAGGTGGTTAATGGGAGCAGGGGGCAGGTGCATAGCAGGGAGTGGAGTCGGGCGTGTGGCCTAGCAGCAAGAAGCAATAAATGCCCCCCTGTGCAATAGGAGGTAGTCAGGGCTGGAGCCAGGCTGCAGCCTAAGCCTAAAGTGATTCTACAGGCAACATTTTCTGGCTAGTATAATCAGGTATGAGGCTTCGCACCTGGAAATTTTGGGTGTGGATCACCCTACCATTTATAATTGGGAGAAGTGGTAGCCCCACTCAGGATACCCTCTGTTCAACTTGTGATCAGGCTCTAAGAAGCAGAGGTGATTAAGCAGGGCACTGGAAGACGAATTAGTGGAAATGCAAACCACTTCATCCACAACGGTTGCAAATTCTAGGACTATAGTCTTGAAGACTATCAGTGCCACTGAAGGATGCAGATTTTTTAGCAATAAAAGGGGCAACACCTCAGCTGCAAGTGAAGTTCATAAAGTGACCAAATGGCCAGTGACAGTCAGACATGAATGCCTCCATGATCAGCACTTGAAATGGGGGAGGTACTATTGGATGCTCAGTACCTACACTTTTTTAATTTGGAAGGGATAGTGCTGGCACTTTAATTGGAGAGTACCAGCACTTATTAGCAGCAAACATGTACTCTGAAACAATTGGTACCTCCACTTCTATATTTTTACTGCAAACACGGCCTGTGATACAACACACTTGAGAAAAGTATTTACCATTGAGATTTTGCACCATCTCACTCACTTCTAAAAGGTTCCTAGCACCAACAAGGAGGTATTTTATATTTATTTGTGGTTTTATATTGCACAAACATGGTACAAGGGCATTAAAGGTCTATACAGAATAACTTGGTTACTATAACAGAAAACTTACACAGCAGAGCAGACCAGTCAAGCCTTCAGCTGGCTTCACAGAGGATCTTAGGAATGGGAAAGAGCTAAGACATTCACAATCTTAGCCATAGTTTCTTTTGTATTCATACTTTTTCCTGGTTAGTTCTGTTAGGGTTCTAGTATCGTGCGTGTCTCTGGAGTGGGCAGTTTCTAACTTTTTGATGTCCTGTTCGAGCTGGGTCAGCTGTTGGTTAGTGTTTTTGATTTCGATTATTGTGCCTCTGACTGTCGCCTTGAGTGCGTCCCATAGGGTAGTGGAATCGTTCTCCTCAGTATCATTGTGTCTGAGGTATTCTTTTATGGCCTCCTCAATCTTTTTTTTGTTATCTGGGTCAGCCAAGACGTCACTGTTAAAACGCCACCTTCGGGGGATGTCCTCGTTGTGGCACCCGCTCAGCTTTAGGGTGATGCATGAATGGTCTGATACTAGCCTAGGCTCTATCTCAGTATGGTCTATCAGGTGTGTGTGTGGGCCTGTGATTAATATGTAGTCTATCCTGCTGTATGAGCTGTGCGGGTTGGAGTAGAAGGTGTAGTCTCTAGTGTCTGGGTGTTGGAGTCACCATGGGTCCTTGAGGTTGAATTTGGAGCAGATGTTCTTTAGGGTGGCGTGTTCGTTTGTAGGCTGGGAGTGGCAGGTTGATTGTCTGTCCAGTGTGTGGTCCAGAGGAATATTAAAGTCCCCCGCCACCACCATAAGGTCGTCCTGTGGGAGGCTATCAAGTTTGTGCGATACCCCCTCCCAGAATACTGAGTCGTCTTTGTTAGGGCCGTAAATGTTGGCAACATGAATGTGCTCCTCCCCCCTTCTCAAGTGCGTTATCAAGAATCTTCCTACCTCGTCGTGATGCTGCGATTCTATTGTTAGGTTGGAGTTTAGATAACAGTGTAATTACCCCGCCTTTCTTCCCTTCTGCCGGAGAGCACGCTATCTGTGATATCCAGTTGGCTTTCATTAGTTTGACATCAACCAGGGATAGTTTGGTTTCCTGTAACAGGACCACATCCCCCTTACGTTTAGCGAGGTAGTCGAGTATCTTTTTGCGCTTGATGGAGTGGTCGAGTCACTTGACGTTAAGAGATACTATCTTTAGATCGGACGCCAGGTTAAGGTTGTTGGTGGGTGCCATTATCTATGGTATGTGATCTCTGGTAAACCTAGTCTGCGCCCCCAGCTCTCGTTTATCGTGTTTCCTCCCCTCCCGCTAGTCCCAGTTATCTGGTGTAGGACTGGTTTCTGTCCCGTGCATACCCCAGCATTAGGCCTACTGCTCCTGAGTATGATTCGGGTCAATGTGTATCTTCTTGTAAGGAAATGTGAAAGTAAGGGAGTGAAGATAGAGTAGATGACAGCGACAATAGAGGAAAAAAAAAAAAAAAGGAAAACATTGCCCCCCCCTCTCCCCCTCCCCACCCACCCCCCTTACATAAAAAAATCGTATGCTGAACGTGCGACGACAGGGTCGCCGTTCCGTCTCCCTGGGAGTTGTTAGTTATTGGTCTGTGTTTTGCCATTCCCAAGATTGCCCCTTTGCAGTCTTTTTACCGTCTCTTTGCCGTGCCAAAGTCTGTGTTAGTTTCCCACCCCCTCCCCTCTCTCTCTTATGTCTCCCTGGCAGGGTTAGTTAAAAGGATATGATGGTACTGTTCAATTCCGTGCGAGGCGTCGGTGTGGTACTTGCGCTGCTTGCTACTGCAATTGTCTGGGCAGCGTCACCGCTTGGTGTTGGAGAGATCTCCATCGGGGTAGTTGTTGTTGGGGTTGTAACGGTATTCTGTGTTCTTGCTTGTCGTCTCGCTTGTGGTGAGTGTTCGGTTCGGTGTTTGGTTTCCAGCTGTGGTGAGCTTTGCTGGCATTTTCCTGCTCTTTGTGCCACTTGTGGGCCATAGTTAGGTAGTTAGCGTCTGCTAGTTACGTCTAGCTAGCTATTGAGGTAGATAAGGTTGCTGGATACTGCGTTGCGAGAGTTCCATTACGGGAGCTTTCACGGTTTTGATCCACTCACTCACTCACTCCATAGTTTCTTTTGAATTGGAAGACTGGTAGTTATTTTTTTTAAATGGCAAGATGGGAGGAGAGGGGGTGGTTGTATGAAGAGTAGTACCAACTCCTTGATATGCGTCCTGAGAAGGACTGTTTGTTTCATACAGCGTTCTTGCTTAAATATGGGAGGCCCCAGGAGAAGGGTTTCAGAGTTCCTGGACTCGCACTGCATGCCAGAGATCTTCAGTATTTCAACTAGATAGGAAGGAGAAGAGTTTATGAAGGGCTTTGTGAGTGATGCTGGCAGAATTAAATAATACTATTGCTGCAGTGGGGCACTACTGAAGCGTTAGCAGGACGAGTGATATGATAGAATTTCTTCTGTCTAGTAACAAAGTGAGCTGCCATGTATAGAAATGCCCTCAATGGGTGCCAGATGAACATTACGGAGCCCGGAGAGGAGCACGCTCCTGTAGTCAAGTCTTGAGAAGACTAGTGCCTGGACTACAGTCTAAGTCCTGCTCAGGAATTAACTGCCTGGTGCCTCAGTAGTCGGAGTTGAAGGCTTGCGTTTTTGGCCATAGCGGAGATTTTTCTCAGACGGTTGCAGAGGATAAAATCCAGGGATTTGGCATTCTTCACAATAGCTGGTTTGCAATCTTGTGGGGGAAAGACTCCCATCCACTCTCATACAGGCGGGATGGAATTCTTCGGTGAGATTAGTAGGACATCTGTTTCAGTTGGGTTAACCAACTTGGAGAACTCTAGAGGCTGCTATGACCCTCTAATAATGGACACCTGTAAACTGGTCTTTTTTTTTTTACCTTCTGATGGTGCCAACTATTTTGTCCTAAAGTGCAGTCTCAAGATCACCTTTTGCAGTTAACTTGCACAAAATTATTTACATATTGAGAAAAGCAAGTTATCCATTTAAGCCTAGTTCAGTTCTGCCACTTCCGTGCAGAAACACTGGCATTTCCGTTTGATTGGATTTACGACGGAGGCAACTAGCATCAACGGTGATCACCAGCACCAACTGTGGAGATACTTGAAACTGGATAAAAACAATACAGAAAGTGTCACTATAAGGCATTTAAATGGAAAAAAAACGCTTTTCTATTTAATAAATAAAAGGGTTGTTCCTCTTTCTAATTAAAGACGAGTTAGGAGGAGAAAAAAAAATAGAGGAATCCGACATTCTCCCACACAAACAGTGATGTAATAGTAAGAAATGCTTCGAAACACTCCCTGCTCGGTCCTGGCAGCCCAGATGCGGCGTATCTGCCAGTCTCCTAGGAAAGGGTACGTCAGAAACGGGAAGCGGGCTGGAAGGCAGGCGTGTGAAACGGGGCAGAGCAGCCAGCCGTTGCAGAGAGCCCCGCGCACCGTAAGGGGAGCAAGCCCAGCTCCAGCAGGCAGGCCTATCTATCACTGGAAGCCGCACAGAGGCTGGAATGGAAAGGAAGGCCCTTATCAAACAATCCTCGAAGTTAATGAATAATATATATATATATTTTTTTTTTTTTTTAAGTAGAAGACAAAGACAGCACCTCGGAGAAAACAAAAAGCCTCACTTCCTAAAAATCTTAGTGTGGTTTAACCACCACGACGTATCCGGTTTTTAGACTTGTAAGTTACACAAACTTAGGTCACCTCTGGTCTAGGAGGGCAAGAATAAATCCGTCCTTCCATTAACACGATAAACTACTTTGCTTCCCGCACAGGCCACGCTCGCAACCCTTAGCAGTGCAAGGGACAAGAATAGAACGCCGAATCGTTCTATCCCTCGGTCCTCTTCTATTTCCCTGCCCCTTTAAGTGCATCCCACATAGACCAAACTACCATCTGCTGGTACATAGCAGTACTAGACACATTTCAACCAGCTTTACCCGAAATCAGCCGGCTCCACCGGCTGCCGGTAGCGTGATGTTTTTTTTAAGGCAAACCCCCGTCCACCTCACCGTGGGAAAAGTAGCATAGACATGACCGAGCGTGGCCCTGCGGGGGCGAACCATAGGATTTGTTTCCTGGGAAGGATGCTCATTATAGAGTGCATAATAATTGGATCTACATTGCAGATAGTGTCTCAGGGCCAAATGTTGATGTTCTCTAGCAGACTCATCTTTGTGGCTCTGCATCAATGTGTAATCTTGGGGCGTTAGAGTGGCTTGCACCATGTTTGATGAACGTCATTATTGGGGGAGGAGCACTGCAAGAGGTTCCTGTGACGATAAAATTCATCCCTCACTCATCCCGAACATCCATACCATTCACTTGGAACAGAATCACTCAAACAAGACGAAACAGAAGTTTACATTTAGCATGGCCTCAGAGCATACTCCATTGTGTGCATTTCTCTACAATGGTGAGGTTCCGTTTGGTGATTTAAGTCATATTCTCCCATTAAGGAAACACAACAAATCAGAACTGAGATAGAGATATTAATAGTATCAGTTTTAAATAAAATATATATATATATTTTTTTTAAACAGCATTTTAATTGGATGAAATCTGATTAAAAAAAAAAAGTACTACTAGCAAGATACGTGTGATTTAAAAGGCTAGATCAGAGTTACTAATGGGAAAAAGTTTATTAGGTTAGGCATAAATTAGACATGCATGTTTGCATCACCTGGTGAGCAAACCTGTCAAGCGAGTATCTGGCATAGTTTTCATTGCTACAAAGAAACACTTTTGGAGGTCACCTTCTGGCTAACATGATTTAAAAATCAATGGCACAGGTTTGTAAATTGTACTGAGAGGGAGGCTTCAGGTTAATGGCACAAGATTGCCAGAAATGCAGATGAGGACGGTTTGAGGCTTTACAACGTAAACATCAGACAATATATGCATCTTCAGTTATTATAGGTCATGTAGACTCCACTACAGTATATGAACATTATAAAAACTGTAAACCTCCAGACAGGTGATTTGATAGGGACCTGGCGCTCACAAGATGATCACACAATATCTCACACTTAATCCTATCTTAACTGCTGTGCCTAAAAGGGGAGGGGGGGGGGAATTCACCCAACTCCCCCAAAATTTGATCAGCAGATCAAGGAACCAACATCCAGCCTCAAGCACGCACCACAGTATACATAAAAGTGCAACATTGTATGTTCATCAACAATATTTTTATTTTCGGCCTACTGGCTTTTTAGTTTTTAGCCTTTAACGAACACATATTTCATTGTACAAGGGCCTACCCCATGACTTCTTCAGGGCTGTCCAGCCGAAAGGGTGTAAGTCCTGTATTTCTTCTTAACTCCCGGTTGTTCTTCCGACCTGGATACATTTAAATAGTTCTGCACAGATATATTCTGAATAGCATCCATCCCCAATCTATATTTATGATCCGTTTTTATTGTCAAATTATAAAATATAGATTATGGATGGATGATATTTAGAGGCTATTGATGACATCTGTGGACAACTATTTGATTTTATCCTGGTCGGAAGTACAACCGGGAGATAAGGAGAAATCCAGGACTTGCCCCCTTTTGGCAGGACAGCCCTGAGGAAGTCGTGGGGTACGCCCTTGTACGACGAAAAACGTGTTGGTTAAAGTCTAAAAATGAAGAAGAGGCCAGTAGGCTGAAAAAAAAACAAAAAAAAAAAACAATATAGTTGATGAACATACAATGTTGTGTACTTTTATGTATACTGTTGCATGTGCTTGAGGCTGGAGTGTTAATATAAAAAAACGATTGTCAAGATTAGCACACTGGATCTTTTTATCCCGCTTGGAAGAATGAAAGGCTTAGTTGGCCTCGTGAAAATGTAACCTGTGACATTCAGGCTCACAGGCTTCTACAGTGCGTAAGCAATGTTTTCGGGAAAACAAAATACTCAAAAAAAATCCACTAATCTTATAAGAACAATATAGAAATTCGTACCTTTTCAAGTGGGAAGTTTTAGAAAATCTTAAATTTGTGTCTATTGAAAAGCGTTCCAATTAAAAAGGATTTTCCATAATGAGCTGCTGTAGCATGAAGAACACATTGTGCCATGTGAGGCTTACTGTCATACGCTTTACGCGGATTAGTAGCTATGCTGCTACTGGCAAAGGAGCTCTCAATAAAAATTTTTTTTTTAAAAAAAAGGAGATATATTTTGCGACTCCTCTCAGTGCTACTGCTCCCAATTAATTATTGGCCCAAATTACCATTTGTGTTCATCAAAAAGCCCAACTTAAAAATGCTTGGCTGCATCAGACAGCTTGCAACCATGTACACTACTGTATGTAGCGTTTGTGCAGTTCTGCTGAAAGTGATGGAGATGCAAATATAAAAGCAGGATAGGCTGAAAGCAGGGCAAACATAGTCCTAGGTTCGACACCTCAACGTGAAATAGGTTTTGGGCACAAATCCAGACTGTAACAATGCCACATTTTTCTTCTGTAATGATTTTTTTCCTTTTATCTAAAACCTCCTCCCCACAATATATATAGCTGCCATTTGTAGCCAAGACAGGATACCAACAAAAGGATACGAAGTAAGACAGGCAAGAAACACATCCAGAGCATTGCCCGAAAGGCAGTAAATAATAAAGGGTTGGACACTCCAGAATACAAAAGCAAAAAAAAAAAAAAAGATTTTTAAAAAAAAAAAAGCACCAAGCATGGACCGCCAGGTTACTGGCTTTTGGATAAAAGATGTAGGGGGTTCAAAAGAAACTGGCATTCAGTGACTGAGGTTCGAGGGGGTAAAGTGGAAATAAACTAACCAGGCTTAAAGTTCATTGAGATCAGTCATATGACAGATCAACGTGCTATCATCAACACAGGTGGTCAGAGACCGTGAATTACAGTAGAGCCACTGGAATTAAGCAATTCTGTGGCTCCTGCATTTTCCGCAAAATTGTGGATTTGCCACACGACTCATTTTAACAAAACATTGTTTCGAACTCAAACGGATCAAACGTTACTAAAACATAGCCACACATGTTGCTGCATGGTGGAAAGCCCTTTGCAAAAGGTTGAGTTACATTTTAATTGCTTATTGCTGTATTTCGGTGTTAAACTGGTACTAATGAGGTGGAACCTTTCCTAAGACCGTGTTAACGTGCAGAAATAATGAAGTAACACTATCACAAAATGTGCCCTATTAAGTCACAATTTCCCTGTTCTTCCTGCATGATTTTCATGAGTTCCATATAATTTGGTCCTCCCTGCTCGCTTAATTCCAGTGGCCCTGGTTAAACCCGAGGCATGGACTGGTCGTATGCCAGTGATCTTTTTAATTTTGTTGTTCTGGCAAATGCATTTGGAAAAAAAAAAAACTTCAATGGCCCCTCTTGTCTGTATACCCTCCCCTCCCCCATAACATTTTATGCAACAGAAATTGGCCACTAGTGGATTCGTGTATTGTAGAGCAAGATTTTTGCTACACTTCACATGATCTATTGTGCAAGACCAGACACATTAGCATTCGAGCAAGTGGGTACCTCAAGTGGGAGTTAGCCAACAAGATACATCAGTATTTTTCTTGGGGATTCCTTACCCAGAAGTGAGCGTGACAGTTGACCATCATAGTCCTCTCGATGAGCTCGTCGGGGCATTCCAGCAGGTGGTGCCCAGAGACTACGCCTGCGTTGTTAAGCAGTAGAAAGACATCTCCCACCTCCCTTCGGACCTGCTCGGCACATTGGTACACACTCTCACGCCGGCCCACATCACATGTGTAGGTGTAGACCTCTAGGTTGTGGCAGGGAGTAACCTCTTCCTCCACCACAGCGCCCCTGCTGGCAGCCTCAGATGCTGTAAGGGGAAATTAGTGTAGTCACCAAGAGGAACAACACGCATTATAGTCCAGAGTTAATCAACTCCACTAAATGAGGCATTGACAAATGTTACAAGGGAAAACATGAGCCTGGGGAAATATACAAAAAATAGAACACAAAAGTGTGAATGGAAATAGAAGCATTGAACATGAACCATGACCATAAGCAAGCTCCCTCTCACAGTTTCTCAAACACTGACCAATAGTATGTCGTACTACTACGTGCTCAGAGTATGTTCTTCATGAAAAGACATGGGGTCCAAACGTTCACGACAGAGGCAGGCATCTGTCATTATATAGTTTTTTTTAGCTTATGTCAGAAGAAATGTAGCATGAAAGCAGTTCATAAATTGTAGAGGAATATTGCCAGTGACTAAAGTTTTTCTCTCCTCTGACACCAGTGCTGCTGAATGTTGGTGTTGGGGTTATGCAAACCCCATAGTCTTTTTTACCTCGTACCTCTTTCATCCACCACCAAATACTCTGTGCTCCTTTATCAAGGTTTTTTCTCTCCCCGTTTTCTCCCTTTGTCACTGTTTTCTCGTCTTTTTCTTCCCCCTTTTCTGCCTCTCTCACTCTTGTTCTGGATCACTGTCTGAGGGTGAAAAATAAGTCCCAATGCCCAAAAATAGAGCCGGCCCAAATTAAGCACTGTGACAGTAAACATACACAAGACGGAAATGAAAATCAAAGGTTCACCAGGAGTAAAAAAAACAGACAACAGAGCCTAACTCCACTAGGGGTGCAGTGCAAATGCCACGCCCCACTAGGAAGTCGTAGAGACAGCCAATTGCCACTAGGAAGGTATTAGGAGAGCCAGGCATCACTAACATGGAATTGATATGACCAGGCCCCACTAGGAAGATGTGAAAAAGCCAAACTCTTCATGGAGGACAGAAACATCACCAGGCTTCGCTAACAATGCAGAGAAAGCCTGGTTCGCCACACTTGGTGGAGACAGTTGACATCCTTAAAAAGTCCAGACAGTACCCCACATTGAAGGTTGCTTTTCTCCAGCAATTTTTTAAGTGACCTCTTCGATTAAAAAATGCAGGACAAGGACTTCTGTGCTATTCAGCAGTAAAAAAAAAAAAAAAAAAAAAAAAAACACAAATTTGCAACATGCTCTGCATGATATTATCACACACCCGCACCTCTCTCCTCAGAAAACCTCCCAAATGTTGCATAATCATTAGGCTAGTTCTTCAGACCTTGTGGCAAATCGTGTTCTTCAAATAGGGACTATTCAGGATGAGTTAAGCCCTCTATCCATTTTGCAATACAGCATCACAGCAAAAATGAAGGATCTTTTAGTTACTGACAGGGGAGAACTACTGTGTAAAATAACATTTCTCTCCATCCGAAATGCGCTTTCACTGGGACGGGGGAACACTTGCAAAACTGCCATAACGCCCGCACTGTGCCCATTCCAGGAAAAGTACCATATTTATGCATCTGCATTACTAAACACAGCCAACAGCCGTTGTATTTGGTGGTCATTGTTGGCCGCAGTTTATTACTTATTACATACGTCATACAGATGCAACTCCCCTGGACACCTTATTGAGGCCGGGGTCATAAATCATCATCATACGTCATTGCAAATTGGGTATCATACAGTGTCAGTTGGACATCATAAATCATGGGTCCTAAATCCTCGGGGTATCATAAATCATTCTGTCACAATCGGTCATTTCATTGTCATAAAACATTCTGCATGATCATCATAAATCATCAGCCATAAATCTTTGGCTGGTCATAAATGCCTTGTTTGTCTTTTGATGATTGGCATCTCCTAGGATCATAAATCACCCTGACAGATTGTAGATTGTTCTTGTTGTTCTCCACGCCCCCTTTGCGTGTGGGGGGTAGCCTTTCCCCGGAGTTAAGCCCCAACTCGCTACCTTGCTAGTCTCTTTTGTGCCCTGCCGTTTGGCGGGGGCTGGGCTACGAGCGCCGTCTCCGTTTGCTACCCCCTTTTTGTCAGGCCTACTCACCCTGCTGTAAGGCATCCAAACGTGAGTGGCCCTCCTTCTACACATCGCCCTGTCGGTGCGTTTCCATAACCAAGCCCATGCACCTTTTGTTTGTGTGTTTCCGCCAGCACTGCGGCGCTGCTGTTACCTAGGTGTGGGTGGGTGGAACTCGCAATTTTTGGGCGCCTCTCCCCAAGCTCCACGATGTAGAAGTGAGCTGCATTAGGGGGAGGGGGGGGGGGATCGTCGCCTTATATTCCCTCTTTTCGGCCGTTGCACTCAGCAGGGGCCATGATTGGGGGATCCAAACCCTCACTTGCCCTCCCCCCCCATTGGTCCGGTGACCTGGCACCACTCTGGCACGAGTTTGCCGCACGGGTAGCGCTCCCCACTCAGCCTCAGAGTGCTTCTTGGCAGTGCGAACCAGTTCCTTGTTGGGCTCTGGCGGCCATTATGGCGCCGGCCCTCGAGGCCTCCTTCGGGGGCGGCCTCTGCTAGATTACGTGCATCAGAAACAAAGAGAGCAACTCTGACGTATAGGGAGATACTGGACACTGAAGCTCGCCAGCTTCTATTTCTCAATCACAAAATTCGGAACATCTTGGTCCCCTATGATGCGGAGCCAAACAAAGTTGCATAGAGCATCCAAGACTCAAACTTGCAATCCTTAATTCTAGTCACAAAGAACTGTACTGATACATGTCCTGAAGACGGCTGGAATATCTCTGAGGTGATCACAGGCAACTGTTATTTATCAAGGTTTGCTCAAGTGAATCTGGAAGTTGATCCATTGCGCATTTGTGCTACTACGGTATAAAGAGAGCGGCATAAGTCTGAGATGGCCCCAATTGGTGTCAGTAGTAATAACCGAGTCAGTCTATTTGGAAAATGCTAATTTCAAAGTTAGCAGTCAGGAGGGGCATGGACATCAGCAATCACAGACTTCCAAGGAGGCAAACTGTTACTGTGCTGAAGGGGCAAAGACGAGTGCAAAACATAGTGTATTTAATAAGGGAACTGTCAAGATTATCACATGTAGCGTGTTTTAGACCGCAGGAATAACCTTGCTCACTCAAACAGAACTTAAACATCCACTCAATAAATGACGAGGATGTTCGGCAAGTGTGTGGCAGAAGTCTCAACTACAATTTAAGTTAAGAACACAGGCCCATTTTCCAACCCCAAAACATCCCTAAATATGGGACTGAAGAAACATCAACAGTGCCCGAGACCTGCCCTCTAGGACACGATATGACTACCTGAAGCCTACACTGGGATGTGTGTAAACTTCCTAAAGCGCACAAAGTAGACAAGCTAACACAGATGTATAAGCTAGCCCAAGCGCACACTTTATTTGTAGCAGCTTTAACACTTCAAACAGATGTTTAACAACAGAAGCAATGGTCGGTACATCGAACAAGAGTTGGTGGGGTGGTTAACATTAATCTAACAAGCATATTTGAGAATGGGTTGAATACGCCACAAAGAGGAGTTATGACTACCCAAAACCCACACTGCAATGGGTGCACATACTACCCTAATCCCATTGTCTGTGTAGTTCTGTGATTTATTGGTTTTTTTCTCTTCACATCCTATAGGCTTTCCAAAGTGTCCGTATTTCTTTACCTCTCTCTTCATAAAGTGTCAATCAGATTTAGCATATGCTTTAGGTACCAACTACTCCTCTCTTTCCCCATTGAGGGCGCTTGGCAAAGTAACGCAGGCCCACATTCTGCAAGGTGGTTGGAAATCTACCCAAATCCCATGCTGCACAACCACCCAAGCCCCACAGTGTGCAAGGAGATTGGGAGACCGCCCAAAGCATGTGCGTGGAGGTTGGACATCCGCCCAGAATGTGTGCAGAGGTTGAACGTCCTCCCAAAGCCCAGAGAGTGCAAGGAGGTTGGACAACAGTTCAAGGCCCACAGTGTGCAAGGAGGCTGGATGTCTGGCAAAAGCCCACAGTGTGCAGAGGAACGACATGACGTCCACCCAAAGCCCACAGTGTGCGCAGAGATATGACGTGATGTCCGCTCAAAGCCCACAGTGTGCGTAGAGGTATGACGTGAAGTTCGTTCAAAGCCCAGTGTGCGCGGCGGTTGAATGTCTGCGCGAAGCCCAGAGTGTGCACAGAAATTGGATGACCACCCAGAGTGTAAGAGGACATTGATTGACCATCCAAAGCCCACAGAGTGGGAGAAGGTTGGATGACTCCTCAAAGCCCACGGTGAGCGAGGAGGGTGGACCACTTCCCAAACCCTGCTGTGTGTAAGGAGGTTGGACAGCTACCCAAAGCCAGCAGTGTGCGAGGAGGTTGGACAACGACCCAAAGCCAGCAGTGTGCAAGGAGGTTGGACAAAAAGCCAAAGGCTTCGGAATGTTGTGGCTTTCGAAGGCTGCTCAAAGCTCTCGGTCTGCAAGGAAAGTAAAATACTACCCAAAGGACACAGTGTTTGGAAAGCGGAACTGCCTAAAGACCACACTGTGAAAAAGGTTGGAAGATTCCTTTTTGCATGTAGTGTGCAAGAAGGTTGGAAGATTCCTCATGGCTTGCAGTGAGCAAGGAAGGTGGAAAGTTGCCCAAATATATATAGTGTGTACTGAAGGTTTAGAATGTCCAAAGCTTAAAATGTGCTCAGAAAGTGAAGACTTCCCAAAGCCCACAGTGCATTGAGCAACCGCCCAAAGCCAAGAATTTGTGAGGAGGTTGGAACAGTGCCCTAATTCCAGGCTCCCCAAAGCAAGTTGGCTAGATGACCAGCTAAAACCCACAGTCTGAGTAGGCTGAATGACCCCCGCAGCCTGCAAGGAAAGTGAAACACTGACCCAGGGCGCAATGTTTGAAGAAGAGTAACTACCTAAAGCCCACAATGTGAAATGAAGTTGAAAGATGGACCAAAGCTCAGTGTGTGAGGAGGATGGAAGACCACCCAAAGCCCACACGGCATGAGGTTCAAAGACTGCCTTAAACCCTCAGTCTGCAAAGAAAATGTAATGCTGCCCAAAGGATACAATGTGTAAGGAAAGGGGACTGAGTAAAATCCACAGTGTGCAAAGGAGGTTTAAAGACTCCTGAAGGGATACACTAAGCAAGGAAGGTGGAAGACTGCCCAAAGTCCACAGTGAGTAAGGAAGGTGGAAGACTGCCCAAAGGCCAGAATCGGCAAGCAGTGTAGAAGACTGCCTAAAACCCTCAGTCTGCAAGGAAAGTGAAAGACTGCCCAAGGCATACGGTATGCAAGCAAGGTGGAACACAGTCAAATGCCACAGTGAGCGAGGATGGTGAAAAACTGCCCAAAAACCAAAGTGTGCAAGTATGGAGGAAGACTGCCTGAAGCTAGTGAGACTACAGTGAGTGAGAAAGGTAGAAGACAGCCCAAAGCCCACAGTGAGTGAGGAAGGCAGAACACCATCCAAAGGCCAGAACTGGCAAGCAGTGTAGAAGGCTGCCTTAAAACCCTCAGTCTGCAAGGAAAGTGAAAGACTGCCCAAGGCATACGTTAAGCAAGTAAAGTGGAAGACTACCAACAGCCACAGTGAGCAAGGATGGTGAAAAACTGCGCAAAGACTAAAGTGTGCAAGTAGGGTGGGAGACTGCCTAAAGCCCCAAGTCTGTAAGGAAAGTTGAAGATTGACCAAA
The DNA here is from genome assembly GCA_963921515.1 of Calotriton arnoldi. NCBI lineage: Eukaryota > Metazoa > Chordata > Amphibia > Caudata > Salamandridae > Calotriton > Calotriton arnoldi. Next base: position 30,614 of record CAWUFW010020278.1, on the reverse strand, counting down.
GGCCACAATGTGAAACGAGGTTGGAAGACCGTCCGAGGTGTGCAGTGTGCAAGGAAGGTGGTTGACTGCTCAAAAGCCTACAGTGAGCGAGGAAGGTCCAAGACTGCCCAAAAGCCTACAGTGAGCTAGGAAGACTGTTCAAAAACCACAGAATGCAATGCTGACTGAAGTCTGCCCAAAGCTCAGTGTGCACGGAGGGTGAAAGGCTGCCCACAGTGTGCAAAGATGTGTGTGATGTGCAAGGGGGGGATTTAAGACTGTTGAGAGCCTCAGGGTGCGGGGAGGTTGGAAGATTGGCCAAAGCCCACAGTAGGCAAGGAAGGTGGAAGACTGTCTAAAGCCTTCAGTGTAGCACGGGAGGTGGAAGGTTGTCTAAACACTATAGTTAAAGAAAAGTTCATAACAAACACTTCATTAAATTCAGGAAAACATATTCCTGGAAAAACATTGTAGAAAAACCTCATTATTTTACAGACCTCAATAGACCCTGGATGCATCTCTTGCTCTCGGAAATGTGATCTATTTCACTGTGTTCTATGCTGGTCCTAATGTTTTCAAGGACAGCTGTAATCAAATCTACTACAGGGGAACTTGTGATCAGAGTCAGGAAGATGATCAACCCATGAGTTCAAAGATATGAGTGTGAAAGATGGATGACCCATCGAAGCAAGAAGTGTCCCTTTTCCAATGACAAAACGGAGGTAAATCTCTAGGATATGCATGCATGTATTGTATTGTATTTATATAGCGCTTACTACCCCTGACGAGGCGTCGAAGCGCTTTTTTGGCAAGTAGCAAGCTACTCCGGAACCCATAAAGGATTAGTGTTGAGTTAGTATAGTGAAATATGAAAGTAGTTTGAGTGGTGGATATTAATCAGTTATTTGGATTCAGAAGGATAGAAGAGGGAAAAAGGTTTGCATTTATATAGCGCTTGTTACCCCTGATGGGGTGTTAAAGCACTTTTTTCGGCGAGTAGCACGATACTCCAGAACCCATAAAGGATTAGTGGAGAATTAGTATAGTGAAATATGAAAGTAGTTTGAGTGGTGGATATTAATCAGTTATTTGTATTGAGAAGGATAGCGGAGGGATAGAATGTGAGGCCCGTTTATGCAATGGGCTGGACAGTGTTGTGCTAATTGTGTCATGGGCAGAAAATTAGTGGCACAATGCAGACTTGTGGGTGGTGGTATAAAGCTCTCCTTGCAGTATTGTGTGGATTTGTAAGGCAAAGCGCTTGTAAGTGGCACCGCACGGCAATGCCGCTCAAGGATAGCGGCACAGCTGGTGGAAGACAGCGGAGAGCAAAGATGGTTTATGTGCCGGTGCAAGGCAACGTAACTTGATGAAGGCAGTGCCGAGTTCATTCATGTGCCCTTTGCCTTGCAGATGAAAGCGGCAAGAAGCCCTATGCAGGAACACTGAATTCTTACCTATGGACCGAAATACAACAAAAGAGGGACTGTGCAGCCATGAGCTATCTGACCGCATCAAAAGACCGTCTAGGACTGGAGGAACTTTGGGCAGCATCAGGATCTTACCATTGTTTTAAACAAATTGTAAATAAGCAGTGAAAAAACTATCACTATTAGAAGACAAGGCGGCCCTCACAGAAAGAACCCATGGATGGTTTGTTGTGCAAAGCTACGTCAAGCCCTCCGCGCAATCTTACCTAGGCGTAGGCTTCAACCGGAGGAAGAAAGAAAAATATCTTCATCTCCGAATGGGCATTTTACCATCAGTGCAGCACCTTCCCCCTTGGAAACGATCGCCGGGCCAGACAACATGCCGTTTATGCAAGGAAGCAAACGAAAGCATAATACACCTTTTGTGCATCTGCAGAGAATTACAAGCAGAACGACGCCAATTACTGAAGCCACACTTCAAAAGCGAAGGGATAAGAACATGTAGGCAAGCAGTAATGGTATGCCTCGGAGGAGGGAACGTCCAGCTGGCGTGTCGCTTCGTACAATTCATGGAAGCAGCTGGGGTGAAACTCAGCCGATAAACCATCAGTATCATCCATCATTGCATCACTTTTCAGTTTTTGCTTTCACAGCAAATAAGACACACTGAGATTGCCCCTCTTACGGACAATAGATGCCACAGTACGACTTTCAACTGCAACCTACTTCTACCACAGTCAGAAAGCAACTGGTCTATTGTATAATTACTCCTCTAATCAAACTGAGCATGTGTTTTTATTAAATTTTAATCTTTTAGAATCTTATTTCCCTCTTAAAAATGCTCAGGATCTGAAAACCCATCAAGATATAGAACGATTAAATCTCTTATCAATGTACTGTAATGGACACAATTGCGGACATTTGCACAAAAGATGTAAATACAAAGCACTGATGTTTTATGAAATGATATTTTGAGAAGTTTTAAATCATGAACTCTGTTGCTGTAATTTTTGCCATTTTCTTTTAAAGAGAAATTGTAAAGGTTTTAATTGACCGGACACTAAACTATTACTATGTGTCTAAACAGGGCACGCTGCCTACAATCGAGGAGTGGATGTAGTCAGAGCAGTTAAAAGAAGCTCCTGTTAAACACAATTTAAAGGAAGTTGGTAGCATGTTGAAAATGTAATTTCACAATTTGCGCAAATGTTCACTTGTTCACCATTGCCTATTACCACGGCAGTGAAAATGTGTGCGTTCGTTTATCTTCGAATCCAGGTCATTTGGTGTAACGCCGCATGGAGTGAAGTAAAACTAAAGAGTTCTTGGAACAGAACTAAGTGACTGAATAGATGATTTCGGAGAGGTCTGTCCTCCGAGCATCAGCCACTGTAGAACCAAACACTGCGCTGGTGGCACAACAAAACACTACTCGCTCATGCACAGGCGGTAGTTTCAAGCCACCCTGATCATACTCTGATACCTGCAGTACAGAGTAAAAGGGCGCTTTGTGCAGCGTGACATGTATTGTGAGTCAGCGTAGGTAGGGCTTTGTGACTACTGGACGCAGCCAGCCGTGTCTAAGAGTGTTACTAGAGTCAGTGTACAATATGCACTGCATGGTTCAGTGTGGTAAGAAGTGAATACAGTGCGGCACTTGATTTGAACAATAGGACATGGCTGCGCCAAATCGTGGTGATGACCAGTACCGAACGACAATGATGCTAATAAATGAAACCCAGAAACTTGGTTCCGAGACGCTCTGTTCTAGATAGATTACTCCAAACTACAAGCGATCAGTCTGTGCAAAATGTCAATCAACATGACTTCTTCGCAGCTTACCCTCTCCTCTGTATGGTAGAGCAAGTTGTGGTGAATATCACACACAACGCCTGGCACATTTTACATTGGGCGCAGACTGCCGTGTAACAGCTCTCCTACTTCCGGTGTGATTTCTTGTAGTTGGTGTGCCAGTACAAGGCAAAGGGCCCACTCAGCGAAGGGTACCCTGGAGGTGTTAAGAGACCTGTGGATTTCAGTGAGTTGTGTAACTAGTAAGCATGTCTGCGCCACGCGCCGGCATTATGCAATGCAGCATGCAGTTTATTGTTGCGGGCCAGTGTTCTTTCAGTACAGAGTGCGACAGGCCAGGCAGTGCTGCAGTGTGGCATGAGGGCATCGGTGTCTGTGTGTGGGCTGTTATAATCACGGTTCTGTTGCGCTATGTAATGCTCAAAAGACTGCAAGAGTGTAGTTTGGGTGCAGAGTTTCCAGCGGCTGCAGTTACTCGTGTGACCGGTGCCAGACGCTGTGGTTTCTGGTAGGCAGTGCACGGTGAACTGCCCTGTGTACCTGCTATGCCAGGCAAAAGGAAATGAACACCTAAGCATTACAGGCAGCACTGCTGCAGCAGGTGGTGTGTTAGTGTGCTGGGAGAATGTTGTGTGAGTGAAGGTTGGCCTGCGCGTGTCAATATGCCATGTGGCAAATACGTTCGTTTTGGAACATTGTCGCATGTGCAAGACAGAACATCCCGTTTAGTGCGAAGCATCCGGTGTACAAAGCGGTGTGGTTTGTGCACGCATTATGTTAGAGGGGGCGCCGTCTGATAAGACTGGCAGAATTACTCGTGCACCCAGTGCCAGGCGGTGTGGTCTGCGGCACACTTTGTATGTCAGTGCCTTAGACGAAGAGTCCCAAGCGGTTCTCGGGGTTACTTGTGTCAGGTGGCTCGCGGCACTTGCTCTATGCCAGTGCATGGCAGTGTGCCGTGGGGGAAGAGTCCCATATGGCTGGCAGTTACAAGTGCGCCCTTACGCAAGAAGTGTGGTTTGTGGAACACACAGGCCAGCGCACAACCCCTTCCTTACCTTGCCGCTCCGCGTCGCTGGCCTGGATGTCCCGGTACACGGCCCGCACCAGCTCGGCCGTCTCCTCGTTACTCTGGCTGTTGATGTCCCACAGCACCAGCACAGCCCGGCGCCGAGCCAGCTCCAGGGCGAAGAGCCGGCCCAGGCTGCCGCCGGCGCCCGTCACCAGGCACAACTTGCCAGCCACGCTCTTCTCCCGGGGCCGCACCAGCCAGCGACCTGCCGCCTGCACGAAGGCCCAGAGCACCTTCAGGGTGACCACCAGCAGCTCCAGCAGGATGTTCATTCCGACAGGCGGAGAGGGCAGACCACCTCGAGTGCAGCAAACAGTGTGCGTAGCTCTGCTTCGGGGTGTCCCAGAGCCAGCCTGACCAGTCAGCCCTCCTGAAGCCTTCCGGGACCTTGGAATACTCCCCGTCTCCTGACTGAGGTTCTTTAAAATCTGTCAGCCTCCGCCTCTCTTCCCACTTATAACTACTTCAAGAACTGAAGACACTGAGAGGGCCGATCGGGAAAGCTGGTTTATACTGACTGACAGACCTTGGGCGATGCTGGGAGGTGCTGCTGTCCGTGCCGCCCCTCGGCACAGCCATTGGGCGGAATGGGAAGGACCCGCCCAGAAGAGACGGCCCTGGCTCGCGCGGAGTCAGCCCGCCGAGCAGGCTGTGGGCGCGCAGGTCGGTGATGGCAGCGCTCTGTTGCACACAGCATGAAGGGGGCGTCCTGGCAAACTACCCTTGAAAGCAGGTAGAGGAGGAGACTGTCGCCAGTCAGAGCAGGATATGGGGGTGCTGCTAGTGCAGGAGGGGACGGTGGCAGGTCAGTGAATCAGTCAGAGCAGGACAGGGAGGTGCTGCTAGTGCAGGAGGGGACGGTGGCAGGTCAGTGAATCAGTCAGAGCAGGACAGGGAGGTGCTGCTAGTCCAGGAGGGGACGGTGGCAGGTCAGTGAGTCAGTCAGAGCAGGACAGGGGGGAGCTGCTGGTGCAGGAGGGGACAGTGGCAGGTCGTGAGTCAGTCAGAGCAGGACAAGGGGGAGCTGCTAGTGCAGATGGGGAAGGTGGCAGGTCAGTGAGTCAGAGGAGGTGCGTAACTATAGTGCAGCAGGTGCAGCGCCATCAGAGTCTAGGGTTGTAAGCGGACTATGCAAGCTAGGCAGTGTTTGGGGAGAGGGTGGTGTGCGTGCAATTTTCATGCGCTTACATTATATCCCCATGGCATCTCTTTCCGAGTTGGAGAGTTTGCCAGCCTCACACCGTCGGGGTCATGACGGCTGGGACAGGAGAAATGAGGAGGTGTGTACACGCTTGGGGCCACTGACCCTGTCTCCCTGACTTGAAGGTGTTTGCTGACGGATCAGAGTAGAGGGGCAGAGTAGAGGGGCAATCAATCAATCACGGCATTTATAGAGCGCGCTACTCACCCGGGAGGGTCTCAAGGCGCTGGGGGAGGGGGTAAGTTACTGCTCGAACAGCCAGGTCTTGAGCTGCTTCCTGAAGGAGAGATGGTCCTGGGTTCGCCGAAGGTGAGTGGGGAGGGAGTTCCAGGTCTTGGCTGCCAGGTAGGAGAAGGATCTTCCTCCGGCGGTGGTTCTGCGGATGCGTGGTACGGTGGCGAGGGCGTGGCTGGTTGATCGTAGCTGGCGTGTGGGCGTGTAGAAGGTCATGCGGTCGTTGAGGTACTTTGGGCCCAGGTCGTGGAGGGCCTTGTGTGCGTGGGTGAGGAGTCTGAACGTTATTCTCTTGCTGACGGGGAGCCAGTGCAGGTCTTTCAGGTGTCCGGTGATGTGGCTGTGTCGGGGGATGTCCAGGATGAGTCGTGCGGAGGCGTTCTGGATGCGCTGGAGTCTTTTTTGAAGTTTGGCTGGGCAGAGTTGGGGCACCCCCTGGCAGGCACACCTTGGGGGTGGAGATGCGACTAGAGGAGGCAAAGTGAAAATAGCGAAAGTAGTTGTGAGGCGCCTGTATTTCCGACAACACTACAGTGAGGTGCACTGATAAGAGCGCACCTCACGTGTGTTATATATCTGTTGTCTCGGCCGTGCCGTGGCAGTCGTCTCTCATGGCCAATGGCTGGTTACTTACCGGTAAAGTTCATTACTCCGAGTCGTAGACCTCCCTGTCACAGTCCTTACATACGTGAGTGTCAGCTCCCCCTGCAGACATCCTCAAGCAAAAATACCCCAACCACTCCGATCCCTGCCCTCCAGGCCATGCCCACATCCTGTGGAACATAGCCCATGACCTTACCTCTGGAAATCCTGTAAACCAAAGCATAAGAAGCCAAACACGGGGAGGGAGAGATGGGAACCATGATTGTGACGGGGAGGACTACGACTCGGAGTAATGAACTTTACCGATAAGTAACCGGCCATTACCTTCTCGTCATACTGCCCCGTCACAGACCTTACATACGTGAGCAGATACCCAAGCAAAAAAATCGACTTCTAACACCACAGCTGCAGAAACAGACTTTATTATAAGCAGCAAGCAGCACTGTTACACCTCCTGCACAGAACGTAGTACTGCGTCCCCAAAACTGGCAGACACACCCCCACCCACCACCAAGCTGTAATGGGACATAAAGGTGTGAGGCGAACTCCAAGTGGCGGCTTGGCAAATCTCAGCCATGGAAGGTCCTTGCAAACAAGCCCAGGAGGCAGCCAGCCCCCTGGTAGAGCGACCCTGCACAGCCCCAGGAACCGACAGTCCCGGGACTCTTAACCCGCAAAGATAGCCCACTTCAGTCACCGACTGAGAGTAGCAACAGAAGGCTTCAGACCCTGTCCCGCCAAAACAAAGGTCATAAAAAGAGAATCCTCCTTACAAAAAGGGCGCGTACGATCCACATGCGCACCAACGGTCCGATTGACATCCAAATAATGGTGCGGCAGAGCCTCCTCCTCAGACTGAGGATCAGCACACAACACAGGCAAGACCTACTTCTCCGAAAAATGGAAAGAGGAGGGTACTTTAGGAACAAATGCAGGACCCGGCCTGAGAACCACTTTATCTGAGAAACAGCCTTTACTACGCAGCCAGAACAATGCAGTACCATTACAACACGGGCAATACAACAAACGCGTTGTTACCACGCGTTCCATTATTACAACAACTTGCATTAGGGAACGTGTTGTTGGATTTTAATTCTAACACCTTCCCTACTGTTACACAGACTGGAGTTGGAATAGTAATGTAAACTATTCCAAAGTTCAGCGCTTCCCTAAGGCAAGTCGTTGTAACCACTTGCATGGTAATGGAACGCGCGGTAACAGCACGATCGTTGTATTGCCCACGTTGTAATAGCATGCGTTGTAAAAGCATGGATGATTGTGTCATACATCTAGTTAGCCGGATAGCACCGCAAAAAAGGCTTTGAACACAGCAACAAGCCCAACTCTCCCACACGCCTGGCCAAGGTAATAGCCACCAGGAAAATCACCTTGATAGTCAGAAACCGCAGAGAAACCCCCTCCAGCAGCTCAAACGGGGCAGACTGCAACGCCCGTAAGACCAACGGTAAGTCCCAACCCGAAGCCAAGAACTTAACCACAGGTTTCTTGAGAAAACAACTCCTCAAGAGCCTCACCACAAGAGGTACCATCCCATCACATTCCTGACCCCTAAAAGCCCTCACAGCAGCCCACTGAGCCCGCAATGTGGAAACGGCCAAGCCTAAATCAAAACCATCCTTCAGAAAGTCCAAAACCTTCAGTGTCCACCGTCAAGGCCAACCAGCCCTTCCCAGAACACCAGCCATGAAACGAAACCCAATGTCTTGCATTAGATTTCAGCATAGAAGGCTTCCGAGACTGTTGAATAAAGAGCCATCTCAGGAGAACAACAGCCAGACCAGCAACTGCAATCGGACCAGACATTCTAGAGACAGACCCGGAATTTTCAGTGGACATGGGTCCAGGGGAAGCTTCCAACACGGCAACGCCGCCAACTGTAACAAGAGAGGGAACTACAGCCTCCTGCTCCAGCCCGGCACCCCAACTATCACAACGCCTTGTCCTCCTTGACCTTCAGGACAACCCTCTGAATCATCGCAATCAGAGGAAATCCATACAGCAACCCTTCCCCCCCAAGCAAACGACATTGCATCCACCTTCCAAACCCTGCTCGACGGACTCAGAGACCAAAACCTGTCCCTCAGTGCATTCTCTGGTGTCGAAAACAGGTCCACCTCTGGCACTCCAAACTTCCGCATGAGGACCCCAAACACCCCCCTGTCCTCATCCACGCACACAAGGCACTCCACAAAACTGGCCCAGCCTACCTCAACAGACGACTCTTCTTCTACGTCCCCAACAGCCAGCTCCGCTCCGCCGACCTCTCCCTCGCCACCGTCCCTCGCATTCGAAGAACAACCACCGGCGGCAGATCCTTCTCACACCTCGCCGCCAAGACCTGGAACACCCTTCCACTAAGCCTACGACAGACCCAAGACCTGCTGACCTTCAGGAGGCTACTCAAGACCTGGCTGTTCGACCAGTAGCAGCACCCCCCCCCTTCCCTCTCCCCAGCGCCTTGAGACCCTCGCGGGTAAGTAGTGCGCTCTACAAATTCTGTGATTGATTGATTGATTGATTGTCCAAACTCAAGGAAACATCCTGCTCAACAGATCAGCATCCATGTTTAACATCCCAGGAAGATGAACTGCCCTCATCAACAACAAATTCAGTTCTGCCCACTGGCAAATCTGCTGAGCTAACTTTCGCACTCCCTTGTGCACTTTCGCACCCCTTGATGGTTCACATAGCACTCAACCACAGTGTTGTTTGTCCTCAACAGAACATCCCGATGTACAACCAAAGGTAGAAAATGAACCAGGTCCAGCAGGACTGCCTTCAGCTCCCTCCAGTTGGAAGACATCCGAGATTCCTGGACTGACCAGATACCCTGAACCAAATCCTGAGCAAGCACAGCTCCCCACCCCAGTTCGCTGGCATCCGTCATCAAAACCCTTCTGTTCTGGTGCACAAATGGAGAGCCCTTCATGACATTCCCCACATCCAACCACCAAGCCAACTCCTGGGAGATACCCGGACCCCCCAGAATCAACAGTTCATAATCCTGTGACCCCGGCCACCAGAGGCGAAGGATGTGATACACCAAGGGGTATAAATGCAACCTGGCCCAAGGAATAATCGTGACAGTAGCGGCCATCAACCCCGGCACCCTTAACCACTGCCTTGCTGTGGAAGCTGGAGGGGCCAAGACCGCCCTCAGTTCTTTCACAAGAGTCATCCTTCGTGGTTCGGAAACGAACACCTTCCCCACCCTCAGGTTGAAGACCCCTCCAATGAACAACAGTTCCTGAGAGGGATTCAAATGGGACTTCTCCAGGTTCATCAACCACCTGAAACTCTGTAGAAGACTGCAATACATCCTGAATCTGGCATTGAACCTTAGGAAAAGAAGAAGAAGAAATCAACCAGTCATCCAAGTACGGGAACACCTGGATCCCCTGCGCATGCAACAACCCCACCAAAGGAGCCAACACCTTGGTAAACACCCTAGGTGAAGCAGACAGACCAAATGGCAATAGCTGAAACTGGAAATGCTCGCCGCCCACACAGAACCTCAGAAACGTCTGCGAGGCCTGGTGCACCGGCACATGAAAAAAAGTGTCCCTCAGACCGAGAGGTTAGAAAATCCCCCACCAACAGGAAGGTAAGAATCAATTGCAGAGTCACCATCATGAATGACCGGTGAGGAATGCACAAATTCTCAGCCTTTAAATCCAACACCGGCCTGTAATCGCTATTCGGTTTCCTAATCAGAAAAAGGATAGAGTAAGCCCCCTTGCCCTGTTGCCCCCCAGGAACTCTTACAATGGCCCCTTTGTCCAACAGGTCCTGAACCCCCATCAACAGGGCCTGACGTGTCACAGGCGAGCCCGGAACAGGGGTAGAACGGAACCCTTCCAAGGGAGGAGTCACAAACTCTATACAATACCCCAGTCTGATAATCTGCAGCAGGACCCACAGATCCCTGACAAACTCCTTCCAGACTGGCAAAAAATTCCTGAGGCGACCCCCCACCAGGTTCCCTCACCCCCCCAGAAACAAGAAACAAAGGATAGTCACGATTTAGCCTGACCGGATGTATCTGAAAACTCCCTGCTGGCCCCAGGATTTATGAAAGTAAGGGACTTCCTGGCCACGTCCCCTACCACGAAAGGGCTAATTGGTCATCTTGGTCTGAAAAGCCTGCCCAAAAGTCCATTTATAGCCAGCAAACTTCCCCTTCAGGGGCGGACGGACAGGGGTCAACAATTTTTTGTCCTCTGCCATCTTCTTGATCATAGCCTCCAAGGGATCACCAAACAGTTTGGAGCTCGTAAAGGGTAGCCTCATGAGAGCACTCTTCTGTGCCGGCTCTGCCTTCCCAGGTTTAAGCCACAACTGTCACCTAGCCGCCACAAAGGCTTCAGCCACCTCAGCCAAGGCACTAAGGGAATCAAAAGACTGGTCAGACAAAAAACTCAACTGCTGCTCCAACATAGTCAACAACTCAGTGGGATCATCATCCTGGAGCAGTTGTTCTGAGGTACTCTGGCAGTCCTTCAGCAGAGACTGAACCAGATAACAGGTATACGCCACAGACCTAACTGCCAAATTGGAAGCAGCAAACGACCTCTTCAGAGCCCCTTCAACCCTCTTATCACCAGGGTCTGAAGGCACTGCATCTTCCGAAACCACCACACTCTGAGAAGAAAGGCAAGCCAACAGCGTATCAACCTTCACAACGGAAGAGAACTTCTCTGTAAACCCCAGCAACGGATATCTTTTAGTCAGGAACCGGGGAAAGGCATGCTTGTCCACATCCCGCCATTCATGTTCCAGCACATTCTGGAATCAATCAATCAATCATGTGTTTGTTAAGCGCGGCTACTCACCCGTAAGGGTCTCAAGGCACTGGGGAGGGGAGGTGCAGGTTCCAGTCCATCAAGGAGGGGGTCTGTCGAAGAGCCAAGTTTTGAGGTTTCTCGTGAAGATGGGGAGTGATGTTGTCTGTCTAAGGTGGAGCGGTCGGGCGTTCCAGGCACTGGCCACGAGGAAGGAGAAGACCTATGAATGGGCAGACTCTCAGGCTCTTTTCTTTTATAATTGGCAAAGAAACCTCCGATTCCTCAGCCACCAAGGGCACTGGAAAACCCAAAATGATGTGCACATGTTGGAAAACACTGCAAAGGTCTGACCCCTTAAGAAATTGCCCCTTTTATCTCCTCCTCTGAATCACAGTCAGGATCAGGGGAATCCAGCTTCTGCCCCTTAGGCCCCACCGCCTCTCTGGCCTGAAAAACAGCCGAAACAGCAGCCTCTATCATCGTCTGTTATAAACTAATGGGGAAACCCAATAATAGTCGCAGGACCTGGGTATAGTATGCTACGAGAAACAAATGGTCCTAGACCTGTATCATGAAAACGTGAAATCAATCAAAGCTTTTTTTATACAAGTGCTGGAAAAAGATTCAACAGCTAATAATTAATACAGTATGGATTGTTACTTAATTGAAGGTTAGCACCCTGAAAAGGAAAGGGACAAGGAGAAAATACACCCACATCGTATACACTTTTTAATTTTCAAAACAATTACGGCAAAATCGGTAAAGACATTACCACATATAATAAAGATTAAGAAGGTTGCTCAAAAAAAAAGGAAAATGGGTGTAGCAAGAGAAGTGCTCATGCTAGGAACAAGAAGAGAGGAAGATTTACAGACAGTAAAGAGTCAAATTCATATTCATTTGGAGTTGATACTGGTTTTTCAATTCAACAGAAACCAGTATAATGAGGCCTGTCCATAATGTAGTTCATGCATCAAGTCAATCATCAATTTCTTTAAGTGCACAAATGCAACATCAGATGAGAGGACAGGACGATATAATGAGGTACAAGCCCTTGCTGAGGGGTATGCATCGACGTTTCGACCTGACTTGCGCGTAAAGGGTAATTTAAAACCTCCGCTTGAGGGTCTTCATCAGGACAGAGGGGAAGGTGAGGCAACCTAATCCTGGTGCTGAGGATGAGCAACACAGGTCACTAATCCTGTAGGTGAATAGTCTGCAAAATGCGGAGTGTGGGGAACACCCAATAAGATGAGGTGTTGGTATCGAAGTTTAATTCGATAGGTTATAACCACGGGTGTTATACACATGAATCCAAAGAGCAGTTGAATTAATCCATAGTTCTGTGTTCCATCTGACAGCGTTGCTACTCAATCGCTTTCACTTCTCTGTTCTCTTGCCACCCTCCATGACATGCAAGAGAACAGAAGAAACCACACTTTTCTTTATAGCCCATAACCAATCAGGGCAAATACCTCCAGCACCAGCTTCCTGCAACACCTGTTGCTAGGATGCCAGCCCAACCAATGGGCACGCCCCAACACACCCCACAGCCACATCCTGCCAATCTCTGCAGTCGTGGAAAACCACGTGGCCAACAAGACGTGTGCCGGTCCAATCCCACCACAACCCACACAGCCCAAAGGCCAAAGCAAGCGCCATCATGCACCCCGCACCCACCGTAAGACGCCGTAAGGCCGGGCCGCCAACACCACCGGCAGCGCAGCATACGTGCTGCATCGTGAACAGAGACATACCGCGCCCCAGGAATGCTAGCCCACCAGCCGAAACTCCCCTGCCCTGGAAGAGTGTCAATCCGCGGGCTTCGTTCCACGAAGCTCTTATGCATGTAAAGTGGAGCAGGCTCCTGTCCCGCTACAAGAGGGACCCAAAGGCATGCCTCTGCCCGCATCAAGAAAAGGTCGCTAGAGCATACCTTAGTTTCCAGGTCATACTTACCAGCACATCCGGAGACAGGCACCGAGTCCATCTGCTTGCTCCAGACTGCAGAAAAAAACAACACGATTTCGAAGGTAAGGTCAGGGGTTATGTTCCACAGGATGTGGGCGTGGCCTGGAGGGTAGGGATGGGAGTGGGTGGGTGGGGTTTTTTTTGCTTGAGGATGTCTGAGGGGGAGCGGACTTTATCAAAACCAACCACGTCCTGGACATCTTCCAATCTGGATTTTGAAGCAATCATAGCGCAGAGACCGTCCTCCTCGCTGCCACCGATGACATCCGCTCCTTCCTCAACCAGGGCGAAAGCGTGGCCCTCTTCCTACTGGACTTCTCGGCGACCTTCGACACCATCTTCCACCACACCCTAGCCACAAAACTCCACGACGCTGGTATCTGAGACAAGACACTCAACTGGATCTGCTCCTTCCTCACCGGCAGAACACTACGGGTTAGACTCCCACTGTACCTCTCGAAACCAACAGAGATCAGCTGCAGAGTACGCCAGGGCTCCCCCCTCAGCTCCACCCTCTTCAATGTCTACATGGCCCCCCTCGCAGCCATCGTCAGGAACCACGGGCTCAACATCGTCTCCTAGGCCGACAACACCCAGCTGATCCTCTCCCTCTCCAAAGAACCCACTGTCACCAGGAATAGCTTCCACGAAGGAATGAAAGCCGTCACTGCCTGGAAGAAGGATAGCTGCCTGAAGCTCAACTCGGACAAGACAGAAGTCCTCTTCCTGGGAGCCTCCCTCTCCGCTTGGAACAATTCCTGGTGGCCCTCTGCTCTAGGAAGTCCTCCTACCCCCACGAACCACGCACGAAACCTCAGCATCGTACTGGGCTCCTCGCTCACAATGGACCGCCAGATAAATACTGTCTCCTCGGTCTGCTTTAACATACTCCTCCTGCTTTGAAAGACCTTCAGATGGATCCCCACTGAATCCAGTAAGACAGTCACCCATTCCCTCATCTTCAACAGACTCGACTATGGCAACACACTCTACGCCGGCGTCACCCAGAAACTCCTTGGAAGACTCCAGAATGCCGTAGCAAGACTAATCCTCAACATCCCCCGTCGCAGCCACATCACTCAACATCTCCGCAACCTCCACTGGCTCCCAGTCGAAAGAAGAATAACCTTTAAACTCCTCACCCACGCATACAAGTCCCTTCACAACGCCGGACCTGCATATCTGAATCACCGCCTCAACTTCCACGTACCCAACATACACCTCTGCTCCGCCCAGCTTTCCCTGGCTACCGTCCCACAAATCCACAAGACCAGAACCAGAGGAATGTCCTTCTTCTACCTCGCCTCCAAGACATGGAACACCCTGCCCATCCACCTCAGGAAATCACTCTAGCTGATGCAATTCAGGAAGAACCTCAAGACCTGGCTCTTCGGATGAACTCAGCACTTAATCTGACCCGCTCCCCCCCCCACCCCCACGGCGCCTTGAGACCCTCAAGGGTGAGTAGCAGCGCTTTACAAACCCTGATTGATTGATTGCCACTCACACATGTAAGGACTGTGACTGGGAGGTCTGACGAGGAGGTAATGTGTTGATCGTGTTGTATGCGCTGTTCAGAGTTGTGACTGTAGATGTCCTGCAGTTAAGGGAGGGAGAAGTAATAAGTCCAGCACAAAAGCGTCACATGGAAATTGCCGAAACAACAGGATCAGATTGGGATCAAAAATAGGCCCGGGCACCACAAAAATAGTGGCTCACATTCGCGGCTCACAGCCTTTCATGAAACACAGCTAGATTAATATCAAGCGACTCATTTCTGCAAGTATGTGTGGTAAGGTAGCCATTTTAAACTTATAAGGGCTGTGACATTGGCCAATACTAGAATCATTGCAGCTTTGAAAACTGCTTCCTTTTCAGTGTCAATGCCTTGCACATCGAAGTGAGATACCCTTTTCCAACCATGTCCTGGACTCTGATTATCACAGAAACCTAGTCCAAAGCCAAGATGTAGGTCAGGCTGCGTTGGTCAGTCCTCGGTGGGGGCAAGTGGGGTCGAAAGGTATATTTGATGCTTTAACATTGGACAGAAATCTGCAGATGGCACATCAAACTCCATTCTGTATCCTTCTGGGAACAATGTCTAAGGCCCAGGGATGAGTTGTTTTCACATTCCTAAAAATAATCTGACACGTCCTGCAAGGGGGTGGGCTCTCCACCTGACGTGCTAAAGGCACCCGGCACTCCCGCAGCACGGGACGCACCCGGGTGAAGGGCGGGTCCGTCTGCACCCGGAAGAGGCTGGGCCACCTCTCTAACGTCTAAGGTCCGAATCTGGCTCAAACAAGATTTATGGGGAAAAAAGGGATAAGTGACAGGACATGGGAGGAATAATAATTAATACCCTTGACTTCTTTTTGGTGAGAGCCGCAAATGTATTATCTAAAGAGATTGAGAATACGGAGAGGAGGCTCTCGATCGAGGCAGTAAGGAATGGCCATCTGATTATTGAAGTTCCTCCTTTTGCAGGTTGTGAATTTGCCATGGAGGCTGAGATGGAAAAGGCTGCTAATCATTTCCCCCCTGATAACTGTTTAACTTCACCATCTGGGCTACCATAGAGCTCAAGAGGCCCTTTAGTAAAGAGAAAAAGGGGGAGGGGAACCAAGCAAAGTATTGCACCCAAATCTAAGAAGCCAAAGAAGATGGTAGTTCACTGTCATAATTTTCAATCACCGCCTACTGCGAACTTTGAAGAGGTTTGCTGCAGACTAGAGACTATTTTGAGCATACATTTACAACCCATATTGAGTAAATTGGATGAAATAGAGCAATGTTTATCTCAGTTTTATAAACATATTGGGCCTCCTCAGATTGAATTAGTTGGAAACATGGTTACTCTAATTAATCTGCTAGTCAATCCCTTTGTGCCAACTCAAAGTCAGAGTGATGTGACTAGGGGAGTGAAGGAAGCTGTGCTATCCCAGCAAGACAACTTGGGACACCCTAGTGAGGGTAATTTGCATTTGAAAAACAACGGGGTTCTCAAAAAACAGATAGGTCGCGATAACGTCAATTTACCATTGCCAATAGTCCAATCTAAAGAAGGTCAAAACCTTAATCCAGTTAATTCCTACCCAGTACAGCTAGACCCACGACCCAAATTGCCGGTGGAAGAAAAAGGCCCTGGGGTAATAGAGCGACGAGTGGGAGCAATAGGGGAGAGGAGAAGGGGAGCAGTTTTTAGATCTACCCCATCCAGTTGTTCATATGTCGTGGTTTTGGCTAATGTTCTAGAGCTTCCAGCGGTTATCTTGACCAGCATTGTAACTATTTGAAGAGCAGTAATGCGATATTGCTAGAGAATAGATATGCTCCACTGTCAAATTTGGAGGACTGTGATTGACTGACCACTTATGGCAAGAAGGATAATGAAGCTGGGGAAATTAGGGTAGTTCCCCCAAGGAATATGGCTAAAGCAGGCAGTCGTTTAGATCTCATAAGGATGGCAACCTAAAGTATCCCAGGTTTTAAAAAGAAAAAGGATAACCTGGACTGGATGAGGGAGATAGGAAAATGTGATATAATTTGCCTCCAGGAATCATGGGAGGTAGGCCTTGCCTTCATGTATGGCTTTCACTCCTTTCGATCACCAGCCATACCTGCCAGTGCAGGGCAGGCTAAAGGGGGAATTCTGACACTAATTGTTAGTACACCCAAGATTAAAGTAAAAAAATTCTTAACTCCATCCCCATATTTTCACCTTTTGGTATGTGAGGGGGATGGGGACAGCGATATGGTTCTTGTACATTTTTATAATAATTTAGAGGGGGATAGGGCCCAAGTGGTGGTAGCACTGGAATAAGCATTGAGTGACATTATTTATAACCACCCCAAGGGTGTGGATATAATGTGGTTGGGTGATTTTAATGTTAGAACCTGTTTAAATAAAGATAGTCCGGTGTGTGGGCTACCAGACCCTGCAGGAGAAAACATGACCCACTATGACCATAGCTTATATGGGAGTGCTATAAATAGGCTATTAATGAAGTGGAATTTGGGGATTTTAAATTCAATCAACCCTATAACTGATGCCATGGACACAACATTTGGTAGTTCAGACAAGTGTTCAACTATTGGCTGTGTAATCACCTCAGAAGCACTTAGCGGGCGAATAATGAAAACCCAGGCATCATTTTTAGGGCTTAGTGATCACACCATCCTTAAGTTTACCATGAGAGGAGAAGGTACTACGTACCTAAACCAATTTTAGTAAGGAAAAATGGGCTTGTTTGAAATTGGGCCAAAGTGGATAAAGAAAATCTCCTTGCTAAGGTGATGCAAAGAAAAAAGGAGGAAGTCTTTACATGCTTAGATCCTTATGGGAACCCTGGCCTTATGAGGCAAGCACTTGAAAGCATTTGATAGAAATCAAGTATCAAATGGTAAGACCACACACTAATAAAAATCCACCTCTAGTTCAGTGGTTTGATACCTCATGTATAAAGGCTTTATCTACTTTATCAAAGGCCCTACACATGTTTCCATGGGATGTCTCGCTGATTCGATCCCTAAGGGCTAATTGTAAGCAGATCAAAGAGAGGAGAATGAAGACTTTGAGGGAGGAAGCATGGCAAGAGCTGAGACAAGCTACAGCCTCAAAGGACACAAGAGGTTTCTGAAAGGTTGTGAATACCCCATTTTTAAACTAGGTGGATGGCCTTCTTTAGAGACCCATTTTGAGGAAGAAGGTTGGCTCTCTTATTTTCAAAGTATTTTTAAAAACCCAATAGAAATATTGACCTCTAATGTGAGTCCTGGTGAGAGGTTAAAAAATGGGTATCTGTATTTTGAGTTGGCTGAGCTATCATGCGCTATTGCACAATCAAGCCTTTTAAAAGCTCCGCGCCTAGACGGGGTCCCTTTAGATATTTTTCCGGAAGCACAAGATTTATGGATCCCCTTGCTGTTGAATGTTTTTAGTGCTATAGCAAAAGTGGACCCCCCAGATTCATGGAAGCACTCCATAATTATCCCGATATATAAAAAGGGGGATAAGGGTAACCGAAAGAGTTACAGACCGATATCCCTAATTGACAGCACTGCTAAGTTGATGGGTCGCCTAGTGTTAAATAGGTTGGAAGAATGGCTCGAGGACAAAAATGAATTGACTAGGGTACAGTATGAATTTAGGAAAGGCAGAGGGACAACAGATCAATGCCTCAATCTGAGCCTGGTGGTGGTCAAATATACGGTAGCAAAGCAGGGCAACCTACCTATATATGGCTTTTGTGGACCTATCAGCCGCTTTTGACTGTGTGATCCATAGTAAACTGTGGGACATCATGAAGGCCATGGGCGTAGACCTGCAGATAATGCATTTTATAAGACAGCTCTATGTAGGGGCCACAGCCTCCGTTAGATATGGTAGGGAGGGGGAATGCACAAAACCGTTTGCTATGGAGCAAGGAGTGAGGCAAGGCTGTGTGCTTGCCCCATTCCTGTTCTCCCTCTATACCAACAAAGTGGAACAGGTTCTACATGAGTGCACAAGAGACGTCCCATACATTGAGGCAACCCCTCTCCTGATTCTTCGCTATGCCAATGATGCAGTGCTCTTGGCAAGAACTCCAAGAGCACTGCAGAGACTCATAGAGGAGTATACTAGTTTTAGGGCCTCTTTGGGTCTACATGTTAACGATTCCAAATCAAATATCTTGATCTTTGGCCCATCGTTGAAGAAACGACTGGGTTTTTATACATCACAGTGGAGTGTTGAGGTGGTGGATTAGTTTTTATATTTGGGCATTCCTTTTTGATGGTAAATACCTCTGGAAAGATATGGTCTCAAATAGAGTTCTCCATACGGAAAGAAGTATTACAGCCCTATTGAACTTTTCCAGGAAAGTGGGGAATAAACCCTTTACCGGAAATGATACTTATTTACAAGGCAAAAGTCATTGCCACATATGGGGCAGCAGTATGGGGCATGGAAGACGTAGAGCCATAGCAATGATTGGAGGACACTTTTCTTAAGAGACTGCTTTCGCTCCCTAAAACCTGCTGTAATTATATATGTCATACTGAAACGGGACTTCCGTATATAGGTGATGTACTGCGGTTGGCGCCACTGTTACTGTGGTACTCTAGATGGAGAAGTCAGTCGGTACCTTTGAATAAAGCTGTCTTACAGGATTGCCTTAAATTAGTTCTAGCAAAAGAGATATCCTGGATAAAGTATGTAGGATTTATGCTGTCTAAACTGGGACTAAGTGTTTTATTTGAGGCTCCAGAAAATTGTATATCTTTTTCTAAAGTGAAGTTAAAACAGTCTTTTATGGAAAATGCAACTAATGATAGATGGGTTAAAAACAAAGAGAAAAGAAGTGTTATCTTATATTATACCAGTGGTACAAGGTGTACAATCTTATCTGGGCTTTGATCATAATATGCAGCATTATTTTAATTTGACTAGAATCCAACTGACTTTTAATCCATTGATGCTCAGCTTTCCGATAAATGTCTATTCCCACAAAAAGTTACCACGATGTGTCTGTGATGGGGTATCCGCTCAGTCCACTGAGGATATAGTGCTTTTTTGCCCAATTTATGGGCAACAAAGGCAAAAAGTGTTGGCTTCCTGTTTGCGCAGTGTTAACTTAACAGATCGTAGGGATTCGTGTCAACATCTTAAAAACCTTGAAATGTCCTTAGTATGTTTTGTTATGGCCACTTTCTTATGGGCAGCATGGAAATGAAGGAAAGAACTTAATTATATGGAAGGGGAGAGGGTTTAGTAATTCGTAGATTTTTTTAAATATATATTTATTTCAAGGTCATAAGATAGTTAAATGGTTCTAAATAATGTAATATAGGATTATCCATTGCCCTCTCTTTGTTTTTTTGTATTTGTTTGTATTTTTAACTGGATCTAACTCAGCGTTGGTGATTTTATTGATTGGATCTTGCAATATTTCAGTGGATTTTATATACATTTATTGAATGGATTGTAAAGGGAAATTAGTTGGTATTTTAATATTTTATTATGTTTTTAACTACGTTTATTTCACTTAAAGAATGTTTTAAGCATGTGGGAATTATTGTATACTTTTGCACAATGGTGATACATTTATTTCTTTAATGATGGTGATATATGTACTTATATGCGACGGATATGTTGCGAATAAAGTTTGTCCTGACTGACTGAACTCTGGAGTTGGTGCTCTGGCCCTGTGATCCTCCTGATTTGGCAGAGTTACAGGAAACAGAGGGCTGGATGATCCTGGGTGGTTTTGAAGGGGAGGGTTGTAGCCTGCCTTCTGCCTGTGCTTTAGGAGTTGGACTGGGCCACTGAAGGTCTCGGTCTAGGCCATGATTCCTTCCTCCAAGGCAGGACAGACTACGGCTTGAGGAAAGAGAGGAGAGTACATTACCCAGATGCTAGTAGACTTCCACCATAGGTGCTGGAAGTACGGGTGCGGGAGTGCTGCAGCACCCCAAAATAACCATATTGAAGGTCAGACGGTAAATGAGCAATAAAGATGCCTTTAAATTGTGTTATTATATAGTCACATTTGTTGTGCGTTCAAAGACAGAGGTCGAATGTCAGATTATGTCTAGTGACAAACTGCTGAGTATTATTTCAACATGGAAATGAATGTTTACTTTTCTTTCCCAGGCTGCAAAGTAAGAGGATTTTGTAAAGTAAACTATGAAATGTGAAAGAAAAGGCTGCAGGATGTTAATTTTTCTTACATGCATATACATACCTGTAAATTAGCTGGTCAAATATTTCGAAATATATCCTCATTTAGAAAAGCACCAAGAATCACATTTTTGTAATACTGAACTGTGATGGAAGCAAAGATTTTAATAGGATCAAAACAAATCAACATACTTAACTTGTTTAGGTACAAATGATAAACATTTGCTGAAGCCCGATTTCCCCCCCCCCCCATCTCATTCTTGTTTGGTCACTATATAGTTTTATCGCATAAACTGCATATCTGTGCACATGCAGTGGCCATTTCAATAGAAATTGTGCTTCTGTTAATGCACTACTAACAGTGCACCACCACACCATGCGTTATTAATATATTTGAGACAGTGTGCTTCCAGATGCACCATTGAGGATTACATTGGGTCACTGGGTTGCCAGGGGCACTGCTTCATCGTTTATGTTGTGTGCTTAAAAACAATGCAAAACTTTACGGAGAAATGTAATTTTTTTTTAAAAATGAACACGCTGTTGGCGTTTAACTGACAGTGACATCCAAAGACAAGTCGTTTCTTTATTTTAAACTAAGTGTTCTGAACCGGAGTTCTTCTGTGCCCTCGCAGCATAGCATGTCTCTGAATGTTGAATGTACCACGTGACGCAGGCTCGTTGAATCTTTGACCCCCACGTGAAACAGAGTTGCCATCTCATGATTCGAGTCGAGGCCTCCAGGTGACAGGTTTCTGATATGGAAACTATACATTTATCTGTTCTGTGTGTGTTTCTGCTACAGACTATACACAACCAATCCATCACATGCAAGTTTGTCAGTTTCCTGAGTAATACAGCTGAGACATTTGTTTTCACGTTTTTTTTAAAAACAGTGTTATTTCACGGTTGGTCTCAGCACTGGCGTTTTCTAGCATTTTAATTTTTCTCGCGATAGCTGTTAAGCCTTCCACACTTTGTCTCCTAAATTCTGCTAAATACCGTCATAGCCATGTACATTGTTCATGGTCTAAATCAAACCTTTCACCACATATTAGTCTTCTAACTATAACATTTTAACTTCAATAAAAAATGACCATGACCCGACACTTGCTTCCTGCACAGAGTTGCAGCAAATTGCTTGGTGTTTTACTTACAACATAAAATACAGTTAAATTCACATCTCGTCTGAATCTTTATCATACGAGCGTGCTCCAGAGGATAAGGTGACGGTGCAGTTGGGAAGCATCACTCCACCTGCTGCAGAGCCAAGTACTGAAACTGAGATGAGGGAGCTCACAAAGCTGTCATCACACAGAACAACACAGCCAAAGCATCGTCCTACAGTGTCCACATCTCATCTGATGAGCCCCCAGGAGCATAATGGAGCCTGCACCTATTCTGTGCTTCTGAAAAAAAAGCTTCGACGGAGCAGCAGCTGTGTACCTAGAACTGCGTAGGTTGCCATGTAGGTGAAATTACAAGTATCTGTATGGAGGCATGTCCGGATGTGAATGATTGTGCAGAGGTAGAGTATGCATGTAGGCAGGGCCGGACTTGGAACTCAAAGCTGCCCTGGCAATTTTGTTGGAGCAGCGAAGTGTGAAGCACTGCTGCTTTTGGGTGGCAATATTGCAGCACCACTGCAAAACCGGCACGCACCACTGCAAAACCGGCCCCCACCCTTCCAGCCTCCTGGGGAAACTCCAGGTGCCAGGTACGCCAGTCCAGCCCTGCATATAGGAATGAAGGTCCAGGCAGTGGTCAGGTTGGCAGAGAGGCTTCTACAATATGTCCACACAGTGCTGTAGAATGATCGCACTAGTGGTCAGTTTGTAAGTTCGCCAATGCCACTAACTTCCTCAGCAGAGGCATATTCAGACTAGCAAATGGTTTATTGCTGGTTGCCACTTCACTTTGGCAATTCACTGTAGCCTTAGGCTGAACGCCCATCACTTCTACTGCTGCTACCAGCAGTGAATTATCAGGCATTGGCAGTGTGTCACACTCCACACGTCCATCCACCAAGGGCCACAAAAGGGCAAGCAGGAAAAGCCACGGGAGTGATGTGGACCCAATGGAACATCCACATAACAGGCATTGATGACTGTTTTCCAAAGCAAGTTGCAGCATTAATTCTAAAACATTTAGCACATGATTACATTTGTTGAAGTTCTTGTCAGTTACTGTGCAGATGTAATCAGTAGGTATCCAGTGTTGTTTGATTTTCTGTCTGTTTCTTTCTGCATCTGTTGAAGGAAGTTGAATAAAGTTAGCACATATCTCAAAAGCTTATCAGTGGTCTGGGCCATTACTATGTGATTCATTTAGGTAAAAAATAATCATTTCTCCTAGCACGTCCTTCCAGGGCAACTGCAGCATCCAGCATTTGTGTGTCTAACGATGAGGTGCCCTAAGGTAACTTTTACTCGTGACCCTCCATGCACAGTCTTGTCATCAACGATGTCATTTCGCATTTTGCAGCGATGGAAAATGTCATGAATGATGTAATATGTAGGAAAATTAGCAGTGCATGACGAGGGCACGGGTTATAGTTGCTAGAGATAACTAACTGGTGAATTTCAGTTTTTTTTGGTTTAAAGCGTTAAGTTGGCACTGAAATTTTCACGTAACTATAACGTCACTTTAAAAAAAATTCCAGTGATTTTCTAGTTTTTTTTTTAACGTAAAGTAATATTTTCTTACCATATGTAAAGCCAACTCTCTGCTGCCAGGCCCTGCCGTCAACCCCTTGCAGTCAAGCAACCCCACGACTGCGACATGCCCAAGGGGAAAAAAAGCTTCTGGGCCAATCACAAAGCTTTAGGTTTTAAAGCTCTTGCAAGAGTTACTCAAACCCAATCGTTCAGATATACAAATATTTTTGGTGCTCAATATCTCCAAAACTACTGAATGGATTTACACCAAATCACAGAAATCACGGTTCACCAACATAGTATGTCTGAGTTATAAGGGATCGCAGACCTTACTGGTATGCCCAAGTTAAGATTGTCAGAATGCATTTGGTGTGATTGTGTTCCGGGCTTCTTACAACTGATCCCTTTTGTGAGTATGAGTTGCAGCTGCGCTGCTAAACATTTTCAGAACATCCACCTATGTGGATCCCTTGTTGACAGATTGTGTCCAGAGTGTGTAGTCTGAGTGCTTCCCTCTGGGAGTGTGAAAGACCCTGCTGTGAAGATCTCTTTTCCTGCACTCACTCCTGCTGCCCTTGCCTAGGTGGAAGCCACAGCCAGCTCCGGAGAGTCCTGCCCTTATAGAGAAATGAAGAAGACCTTCAACCTTCACCCCTACCTCCTAATGATGAGATGGAACGGGACTGCTGTGCATTTGGCCTAAATTGCAAACTTCTGCTGAATGACTTGATCCCCAAACCAGGGAGGAAGACGGTGTGCTAATGAGATTGACCCAGCAAGTGTAGTTTGATATGCTGGTGACTCAGCCTGGCAAACGTACCCTTCTTTGCATGACCTTCAATTGTTTTTATCCATTTCTTCATTTACTTTCTTTAACCTGCCATTTGCAGCAGTCCAGCACCCAGTTAACTAGCCACTTAATTGCATCCAGGGATCATTGTGGTCCACTTTGAATGCCTTGTGCGCTGCCTCTTTGTGCCAATGGGTACACTGAGGCACCAGTAACTAAGCCCGGGTGGCGAACTCCGCTCTGCCAACGGAGTTTACAGAGTTTTGCCAACTCCGCGCTCCGTTGCGCAGTCCTCCCAAGAAGTACAACATAGGGGTTTGCGACCGACGAGGACGGCGAGGAGGAGAGACCACGGCGAGGAGGAGGGCAGCCCGGAGACGCCAGAGCAGGTAAGTGATTTTTAAAATGTTTTATTGTTAGGGAGGGTGGAGCTCTTAACTCTCTTCTCTGAACCTTTTCAAATAGACACATTCCACAAATAAAAGGCCTCCAAGTAGTCATGGTTGTCAGAGCATCCTATGTACTAGCTAACAGACATTCCCCCATGTCATTAAGAGATACATATTCTTTTAGTTGATCTAGCAATGCTACCTTGGACACCGGGTCCCTGATTAGATAATCGTTAAGTATTGAAGAACTGGACTTTGCCCTCGTGTCCTGGCTAACCTCATCTTGCAAATCACAAGGGTCTGGTCAGAAAATGGCATCTTCTCATGCTCTGTCATCTCGATCCAACCTCACAGTGAGTAATCCATGAGAATTATGTTGATTCTATCAAAAGTTTTGTGAGATGCCAAACAATGGGACCATTCGGGGTGAAGCTGGCTCCAAACATCCAGTAGGCCAATCTCTGCTACCCACTGAATCCCATATTCTGTTAGAATCATTCACCATCCACAGCGACAAATTCATTTATCCTTAAGTCCATCCAGATTCCAGTCAACCCACCTTCTCCATTTGCAAGATCCTGGATGCATGTACTGATGCTGTGGAGACTGCTCTGCCCCTATTACTCCACTCAGCAAAAGTCACCACCCCTCTTTGTCCTGGAATATATTGTGCAGGGTAAGCCTGCTTGTGGGGCTATAAGGATGCCCACACCTGGCATCTTTGTTTCTTTAATTCAGCAAAGTGCTGAAATTTGAAATACTTACACCTGAGGTGCCACATGCCTCCCTCCCTCTTGTGAAATGCAGACGTCTGCATTAATTATCTCCAAGGCATGAAGTGTCATCAAGCACTTGGCTGAGGTATTCAAGCCCAAAATGTTAAAGGAAAACATTAAACCCCACTAGGCATGGGGATTCTGTGTGAGTTGCATATTCACTCTGGGGATTTCTGGGATGTGGAACGTGCAGAGGTTATTTGCTCCTTTCCTCTAGCTCTAGAAAACCAATCTTAAGTAATGGCCCCACTAAACATTGCCTTGCTCCTCCTTCCTTTCAACCCTCATGCCTCTTCCCTCTGCCTAACATTTTAGGATTTTATTGCAAACATTATAGCAGAAAGAAGTCCCCGACAGCCCTGTGCACTGGTACTTACTGAACCCCAAAAAGCAGAGTGTACATCGGAGACCTCACATGGGTTGAGTCACTTTCTTCTTACATAACCTTTGGGGTATCACGGTTCCTCGCTGAAGAAGATTGTTTTACAGCCAGCTCCTAGTGAACTGTTGCTCTCTGTTCCATTATTACAGTCCTACAGATGGTTTACCAGTGAGAGAAGGAGTACTTATTTATCTGACTGTTGTAGCTAGAAGGCAGGATCTTCATACTAGAGACTGGAGGCATTCAAGTAGGAGGTAGGTTCTTTTTTTCATGTTAGGCCCTTAGCTTACAGCAACAATAGCAGATCCTGTCAGGGCTCCATACTCCCTATCTCCTAGCTTCCACTCCACCCCACTCCACTCCTCACACCAACATTATATTACATCATACACTCTTAAGTATTCCAGACACCAGCTCAGGGAATGTGGCCACACAGAATCTGATACTGACCCTGTCATGATCTGCCATGTGGCTAGGTCCACAGCCTCACATTTTTCCAACACCTTGGCTCTCAGCATACTGCACACCTTCTTTTCTTACAAACAACAATAAAGAGAACAGCCATTCCCTTGCAAAGTATCTCAACATGACTCTCAACATGTCTAGCCTGCACATTCACCTAACAACAATCAGTTAACTCCAAAATCCATCGAGAAACACAAAGAACATCAGTAGCTTTCACAGAAACTCTGGTCAAGACATACGAAGAAACAAGAAAACAACAGTCCAAGATGTGCAAGTCTTGCACCCACTTGAGGCCCTCCTCTGTCTGCACACTCACAATGACAATATACAGCATTTATGTACACAGAAATGTAGTTACGGATACTCAGTCATGTGACGAGGAGGTACAGAACTCACTGGCTTTCTGCAACAAAGGGTTTTCCCGTCATCCCTAAATATATACGCTGAGTCACAAAAATAAATATTTTAGGCATTCATCACCTTAGTTCAAAACGTCCTTGAACGAGCTCCAACACAAAGCCTGTCTTCACAACGACACTCATATACAAAACCCCCAGATATCCGCATCACACTACTTAACTACACAGGTGACACAGACACAACAAACTGTTACACTTTCTTCATCCTCCACAAGCAATAGCCAGAACCCCAGAAGGAAAATACACTGTACCACACACTTGCACACAAAATTGCAGCCCAGAACTCAAACACTCCCCACATTTAGTCACACTAGCTTGCCAAATTAACATGACTAAGTACCAGGCCACAGATAGAAAGCACTTAATCCGCATCCAGTGATATGCCCTGTGAAACTACACCAGGAAAGTTGGGATGTCTTCCGACCATAATGATGACAGTCTCGAGCAGAAGCATATTGAAACATTCTTGACACAACACAACTACCAAACACTAGAGCAGCTTAGCAATACAACCATTGAAACCAGATCACATCAGCAGGTAAAGACATACCTACCTACAACACAGTAGAGCTACACCAAACACTACCATTCAAGCACAACACTGACCAACACCATTACATGTAATTGATTAAAATGCATCACAGGCCAATCACAAATGTACTCAGCCTCCTGTACCAGGCTCCTAACAAATATTCCCATTTGTACAGAAAGATGACTGGTCCCAGACCACAATCAGTTGAAACGTGTGGCTATTACTACAACACCACAAGGTACTTCACTTCACCACATTTATATTCCTCATACAGGGTGCTACTCTTCCCCCCCTTAGCACACCATGGTGTACTGCACCATGCAACTTCTCAATACAGGGTTCTACACTTTCCCACCTTAACATACCACAGGTACTCCCCAGGCAGTTTCTCACAACAGGGTACTACACTTCCTAACTCAACACACTACAGAGTACTCCCCACAAACATTCTCTAGTGACAGCCTGTTGCTCTTTACCCTGTTCCACCAACTCACAGGTGTACTGCACTTGTATCTCTTGTTACAGGGTACTACTCTTCCCCACAACTGTGACACTTGGAAAAGCTCATCAGCACATATCTATGCGACAACATGCAGAATGGTACTACACCCTCTTCCCCAAACTGCTAAT
Source organism: Calotriton arnoldi (assembly GCA_963921515.1). Lineage (NCBI taxonomy): Eukaryota > Metazoa > Chordata > Amphibia > Caudata > Salamandridae > Calotriton > Calotriton arnoldi. The sequence continues at coordinate 2,804 of CAWUFW010020278.1, read as the reverse complement.
TAGACTCCAAATGGAGTCAAAAGTAAATACTCACACTTCCAAAACAACCTACAGTTGGAAAATGTAAACTTCCCAACCTGTTTTGCAGTACTAAGCAATCAACACACCACAACCAGTTATACAAACTGCAATTCCCAAATACAGGTGTCAACTTATATGGAAACTGTAAAGAAATGCCTCTTTTTGTATGGTCACCTCCAATTTTTTCGACTGATGCTGCTGGTTTTTTGACTCAGAGTGCACTGAGGCCTGCTAACCAGACCTCAGTACAAGTGTCCTGATCCTAAAATCTATGCTGAATTGACTACACCCAATTAGAAACTACTAACTTACCTGTAAGTCCCTAGTAAATGGTACCGTAGTACCCAGGGCATGTAAGTTAGAGGGGTACCCCAGGGCTTGCAGCACTGATTGTGCCACCCTGGAGGTCCCCCAGTCTGCCACTGCAGAGTGTTAGAGCAGGTGTGCACTGCTAGCCGACTTCCCCTGGACATGTGTGTAAGTCATCCCTCTGGCAGGCCTACCGAGTCCTAAAGGCAGGTTGCAACATATGTTACAAGCAGGATATGTACTTGACATGTCCTGACAGTAAAACATGCAAGCAACCGTTTTTTACTGTGGAAAGACTTGGTCGCCCAATTGGTGAGTACAGGGTTACACGCTGACCCCTCAGCTGTGCTAACTCCTCAACGGTGTGACCAAAGTGGGCATTATAAGGTATCAAATAACTTGTTACATTAAGCCCGACTTGTATCTCAAGTGGACACTAATGTAACTTGTTGCAGTGTGCAGCTTTAGCAAAGCTGCCACTTTGTTGCCTTTAAAACTCTTGTGCCTTCCCGGGCACACATGGAGCCTGCTCCACGAGACAGCTTTCTGCCCTCCTGTAGAGAAGTGCTAATGACTCTCTGGAAGGAGAACATTAGGGATTGCAGGCCAGGGAGGTGTCACCTCCCTCCTGCAGGAATCCACTTGGGTGTTAGCCCAAAAGGCAGGCTTCAAAGGTGAAGCTGCCTTTGAAGGGCAGGTGTAACACTAGGGAAAAGGGCTGCCCCATTGTTGAAGTAGACAGCCTGTCACAGGAGGAAGAGAGTGGGAAGGGTAACCGGTTCCAAACGGGTTTCCACAGGGGCATGTAGCCCTGAGGTAGCCACCCCCTGGGGTAGGTTAGTGAGGTCTTTACACCACGAGAGGGGTCTCGCCATCTTGGGAGTGGAATGGTGCATCCTTGAATAGCCAGATGCCCCACTCCACAGGAAGTTGTAGGAGGGGACCTGGTAGCTCGTTGGCTACCAGCCGCATCCTGCCCTGAGGGCACTTTCCAAGCATAAAGTGGCACCCAGATCTCAACCGACTTAGAAGAAGGACTTTCCTGCTGCACCAAGGGACCAGCAAAGACAGGCTGCTCTGATGAGGACTACACCTGGTGGCTAGCGAAGAGAGGACAGTGCTTGACGTGTCCTGCTCAGGGAGAAGCTGTCTCTAGAGCCCAGTCAAACCAAGAGAACTCCAAGGGCCAGCTGACTGGCCTCCGGTTCGCAGCACAGGGACACAGCAGCTGAAGAAGCCAGCAGGGGCACATTGGTAGCCAAAGTCTTAAAGCTGAAACCACTGCCGATGTGCAATACCGAGGACCAAGACCAGTCGCACAGGGTTACACCCGTGTTCACTAAACCTGGGAGTTGGAGAGTTTCTGGAACCCTCAGAAGGAAAGGTTTTGACCCAGGAAGGAATGACCTGTGACCGCGACAATGGGCGACTGGTATTCCAGTGGTGACTGGACTTCGGCCAGACCAGAGAGGACTTCATAGGACATTGACCCTGCAACCAGGACCCCTCACCATCTTCGTGGACTGAGGAATCCCTGTAGAAAGACCCCCCTTGATCAAGTTGCTTCTACTGCATCCATAAGAGCATCTTCAGCATTCTTCATCCCTTGTATCAGAACCACTCCATAGGAATCCATTGCAATGAGGATAAAGTATCTGGAACTGTGGAAGGACTGCTTCTCCTGTGAAGGTAACTGTTCTTGAGGACCTTGCTGGTCTCCCTGACTAGCTCCCTGCCAAATTTGGTCGCCCCAAGTATTTCTAACTGACCGCATTGACACTTAGCTAAGTTTCCTTGAAACAGCTTTGAAAGTATCCAATTCATTGACTATGCCAAAGCTTGTTTGCGGTTGAGTGAAATTACAGTGAATTATTATTGCTTGTAAAATCTATATCTTTGGAACCCTCCTGTGGATCTTTTTCATTGTAATGTGTTCAATCATAAAAATACAGTCTATTTTATAAATTGGTGTCAGATTTCCTTTAGTTATGTGTTAATTTCATCAGTTGTTTTGGTGCTATTTAAATGCTTAACACTTGTTCCTCTATGTAAGCCTTGCTGCTCAGTGCCACAGCTACCCTGGGTTGAGCTGAGGGTTTACAGACGAAACCTACTGGACCTAATGGGAATGGTAAGTGTATTACACGGTGAGGCTACATGACCACACCAATAATACACCCCCCTTTCCTCACAGAAACGTACTAACCCAACACATGCATTACCAATAAGATGTGTATGCCACATGTCAATACGCAAGAATCACCAACCAAACTGTTCTTCAACCTAATGAATCTTACACTTAGTTGGAAACAATGTGCATTTCTGAACAGAAGCACATAGAATAATATGAACTCCATGAATACCAAATAGCCCAACTGATTAACTAAATGTCATATTTTAACATGTTTCCAATGCTCAGTGCCCTAGGAGATAGTCCTACTTCTCTTTATAAACTAACCAGGAGGATGTGGGGG